>OU343221.1:232461304-232472800 GCA_910596185.1 Chrysanthemum makinoi
TTTAAACTCTTGGCTAATGTATTCATCAATTTATCGGATTGAAGAGCTTTAATATTTTTTCCAAGTTTCAATTCTACTTCATTCTTGAAAGCCTTAAATGTTTCAAACACTTCATGTTTATGGTTAAGTAAATAAACATAACCATAACGGCCGAAATCATCTGTTCAGGTTAAGAAGTAGCCAGCACCTTTCTTTGATACATGTTTAAGTGGTCCACATACGTCTATATGTATCAATCCAAGTAGACTTGAAGCCCTTTTCATTTGATGCGAAAAAGGTTTCCTCTTCATCTTCCCAGATATACTAGATTCACACTTATTAAATGATTCATCATTGATCTGTTGCAAAAGCCCATCGTGTTGCAGCTTTTCCATGTGTTTCTTGCCTATGCGAGCAAGTAGACAATGCCAAAGATAAGTAAAATCAATGTCAGACTTGATGCTCTTGTTATTGATGCTAAAAACATAATTATTAGTATCATTCACAATACCACGCATATCAATCTCAATTACACCATTAATAGGAATTGCATTAAATTAAAAAACATTATTTAGAAAAACTAAAATTCCATAACTAGTAAACGTGTGAACAAAACCAATATCTTTTAACAAGGAAACTGAAACAACACCTCTAATCATAGAAGGTATGTAATGAAAATTGTTCAAAACTAGTACTAAACCTGAAGGAAAAACTAAATCAAACGTTCTAATGGCTTCAACAGCTGCTCGTACTCCATTTTCTACGAACATGTATTGCTCCCCATGGACTAGCTTCCTTGCTCCTCTAAGTCCTTGTAGTGTATTGCAAATATGAATACCACATCCAGTGTCGTACACCCAGGAAATTATTTTATAAGAAAAAGTAAATAATTCTATTACGAAGATACCTGAAGAGTTGGCAACATGTCCAACATTCTTGTTCTTCTTTTCTCGCAACTCTGAGAGGTAGAGTGGATAGTTCCTCTTCCAGTGTTCTACCTCGGTGCAATGGTGGCAAGCCATCTCCTTTCTAGGATGATCTTTCTTCTTAGGATGGATATTTTTAAGATTGAGTTGATAAGCCAGAACCTGATGCTTATCTTTACCCTTACCTTTTCCCTTCCCCTTGTTCGCTTGCGATTTTGGCTTTTGAATCCTACCACCTTGTATTGCTAGTACATGAGGTGTAGGTGCCTTTTTCGGGAATCCCTTCTCATAGTCAATTAGCATTTCATGCAACTCACTAATTGTCTTCCTCGTGCAATGAATGTTAAAATTGAACACAAAACCACCAAACTCCTTGTTAAGGGATCTATTGATCATGGCAACACATACATCCTGAGGATAATGATAGTTGAGACGCCCAAGTTGATCCAAGTAACTTTTCGTTTCAAGGACATGAGCACACATGGATTTACCGTCCCCCTGTTTGCAGCTGTGTAGAGAATCAATAAGATCATACAGTTCGATCTACAGGTGTTAGCTTCTCAAACATACGTATGAGTTCATTGAGAAAATTGTAGCACCCCTAATTTCATGAACGCAACGGAATTTAAACTGGGTGTTACTCGTTGGCATGAAAATTATAATAGTAGAAAACGATCTCTAACTAAGTCGTTAAAAGGACTTATCATTCGATTTATTAAAATATATCAGAGTTTACAAAGATAGATCCCAGATGGTTCCATGATTACAAAATACATCAATATAAAGTCTTTGATGTTTATCGAATGATAAAATAGGTTATAGCCTTTCTTGATTGTTTATGTGCCCCTCCGTGCCATCCTCGATCATTATGGACCTGCGATAAAACATGCTTAAAAGGTCAACACAAAGGTTGAGTGAATCCATATGTTTGTTTGTTAAATGTTGAGCACATTATTTCTATGTGGGCTATGATGTATTACACCCAAAATGTTGAATACAGTTATTATTTCACTAAGCTCATGCAACCAAAGCGTGAACATGTACCAATATCAATTCGCATGTTGTCGCCCCTGTAGGTAATTTGTCGTTATACCCTATGTTCTCAAATATAGTGCATTTGTTTAAACATACTTGGTCAACATAAACGGGATTCGTCAATCCCAATAGGCCTATTTACAACATTCGCGCTCACTACTCCTAATGATTAACTGGTTCATGATATAGGGCCTTATGTTTGGAAATGATGGTACTTAGTGACAATAAAACAATCAGATAAGCAAACAATTCAAATGTTTGTGTGTTCATGTTAAAATAGCATGTATCTCCCCTAAGGGTTTGTAAAACAATTAAGTAATAGAAAATAGGGCTATGAACTCACCATGAGTTGATGATATTTAGTGCTTTAACGAATATGACGGATAAGACGGGAAACCTCTACGGGCAACCTAAAATAGGGTGTTGCGACTTAGGTTTGGAAAAAATTTTAGGAAAACACAAATGAGCCTATATACGTCATTATATTGATCATGATGTAGTACATGGTTGTTTGTGTATGTCATTTATAGAAATGTTTTAGTTGTGACAACGTGTTTAGTTTATATATAAAGTACTACTTTTTGAGCCATCATAATCTAGAGGTCATGTAGTCAACGTACGAGGAGTTAAGACACTTTAAATCGTAAATCCAACAACTCATCAGTACGTTCACCCCGAAGAGGCCCCTCACATGAAGTTCCCTACTATTGTAGTACTTAGTATGTAATCATATGTTTTGCTTGTTTGATTCAATACCATAAGTGTTTAACATACTTATATGGTTTGCAAAATAAGTTCTGGTTATGTTCTGTAAATGATATTTGGTCGATTTCAAGGTTCAACAAAAGTTATATGTATGTTAGGTTATGGTAAGAATCAAAATGGTTGTTTACATGTTCTCGTCAATTACAAAAATAGCCATTCCAAAGTATAAGTATACGATATTATTTGATAAAAGTGATATTTACGTGTATTTAAAGAAATCTACAAAGTTTCGTGAGCTATCAAGGTCGGGAGCTAGTTCGTTTGCGAAAAAGTTTTGGAAAAATGAAAACCGACAAACAGACTCAAAACAGCCTCGCTGCTGGGAAATTCAGCCTGCGGCTAAGGAACCTTAGCCTGAGGTTGTGATGATTTGGTGAAGGCCGTAAGGCCTTTAGCCTGTGGCTGTGGTCTTGGCCAAAGGCTAAATAGTGTGGTCGTAAGTGTTTTAGCCTGCGGGTGTGGTTCACAGCCTGCGGCTAAGCCACTCAGAGTGGTTTTTGTAAATTTTTTTTGGCCGTAACTTTTGACTCGTAAGTCCGCTTTGGTTGATTCAAATTGCTACGGTTTTGGTTTGATCTTGTCTGCAATATATATATATATATATATAGGGATACAATGAAAAGTTTCTTATAATGAGAAGGGTAGAAGGAATGTGGAGGTGACATGTGTCACTTTGTCACATCATCATGCCACGTCATATGACACGTCACCTCCAAAAAAAATTTTTTGTGGCAAAATTTTTTTCCGCCAAATTTGTTTTATGCATCATCATATATAAAGTTACTGCATCACAAGCGTAGATTCCTTCAAACTGCAGCAACCAAAGCAGCAGTTTCAAGTGTACTAGCAGCAGATGCACCAAAGTTACTGCATCACAATTATTATTATGATGCAGTAACTTTATAACTACCAGCAGTTTCAAGTGTACTAGCAGCAGATGCACCAGCAGCAGTTATAAAGTTACTGCATCACAATTAATGTTGTGATGCAGTAACTTTATAACTAGCAGCAGTTTCAAGTGTACTGGCAGCAGATGCACCAGCAGCAGTTATAAAGTTACTACATCACAATTATTATTGTGATGTAATGTAGTAACTTTATAACTAGCAACAGTTTCAAGTGTACTAGCAGCAGATGCACCAAAGTTACTGCATCACAATTATTATTGTGATGCAGTAACTTTATAACTGTGATGCAGAATATTTTTGGCGAAAATTTTGCCAAAAAAAATTTTGCCCCAAAAAATTTTAGCCGAAAAAAAATTTCACGGGGTGTGGGTGGGGTGGGGTGATGTATGGGAGGTGACACATGTCACCACCACAATCCTTCCTAGACTTTTTATTATAAGAACCCTTCTCATTGTATCACATATATATATATATATATATGACCAAGTCTACAAGTAAACGGTTTTGTGGCAAAAATGGGTATAAGTTCATAGTTTCACTTGTTTGTTAACAAAATATAACATATAAGTTTAAAACTTGTTTTAAGGACTTTGTACATCATGATTTCCAATATAATGAACATATAAAGTATAGCATAAGTACGAGAAATAAGTAAATGATGATATTCATGAGTGTAAGCTAAGTCTTACAACTTTTGGCTTTCAAAAAGAAAGGATAAGCAAGGACTAGAACTAGGATTAGAGCAATCTCCCTCCTCTTGTGATGTTTGCTAGACTTGATAAAGATTTGGTAACTTGAATGGATTTAAACTCAAGAAGATCACCAAACGTTCAAGTGGTTGATGTAGTTAGCTTTGGCTTTCAATATTTGCAACACTTGAATTAGAAAACAAATTAAGAGTGTGTTGTGTTTTTGTTATGTGTGACGCCAAGGATCGAGGGGGAAGAGGGTTTAATACAGTCACTTGAGGAGGTGCAAGGTTGGTGACTCACCAAGCTTGCTACATAAGTTTGGACATATGTTACAAGATTAAGTAAAACTTAGGACTTAAGTTAGCATACTTGTAAGGATCTTGGAAAGATTGATTTTAATCAAGCCAAGTGCCCCTATGAGTCATAAAAGATGCCACATAAGTTGATGAGGTTAGTTGTTTTAGATACTTATGTTGAGTTTACGGAGTGAGTTTTAGTCCCGGTAATCGCTAATGGTCAGTATATAAATCACGAAACGTAAAATCAGGTATCGTAAAAATATAAAACTTGTAGAAATGTTAAACTCATCAATATACTCATTATTAACTTATAAAATGAGTGATAAGTTTAATTGTTCGCGTATATGCTGTTAAAACCAGAAAACGTAGGTTTAAACGCGTAAAACGTAAAACGTAAGAAGTTTACGCGAAAATGGAAAAAGTGAAATGTGACTTTCCAATATGATTATTATGAATCTAAAAGGCTTATAATGTCTAGACTGGGCCTACTCAAATGTCGGTTGGTGTTAAATGCATGTTAAGTCTAAAACCGTATTTTTTAAATATCTAGTTAAACTTAGTTAATAAGTTTAAGTAAATATCTTAGTTACTTATGTATTAAGTCTTGGAAATATCTAGGAACTTAGCTTGAAAATAAGGACTAAAAAGGGCTAGTTAAGTTTTAGGAGATATTTGGTGATATTCAGTGTTAGTAATCAAGTGTTGATTTTATGGTCAAAGTGGAAGGGAAATTAGTTTACTTTTCCAAAAACGTAAAAGTTTTTAAATGTTTTAGAAGAAGCGGTTCAGGTATGGGTCAAGTCTCAGGTATAAGTAAAAATGCTTGAAACACGAGTTTAGATTCAGAAACACAGTGTTTATTTGGTAACATTTTGAAATTTAATTATAAAGTTCCATATGATGATTATAAATAAACTAAGAATTACTCTAATGAAACAAAAATGTTCATAGTCAGTTTTTATTACGCGTGGGATAACCTAATGGTTATATTTAGAGTTCAAAATTGTACGCGATTTTGGATGAAAAGTTTATGTTTTGAATAAATATTAACCTGAAATTTTTTGAGTTGTTACACATATCCATGGGAGAATAATTTTCAAATTTCTTTTGCAATAAAGGGATCATACTTCCAAGCATAAGACACGCAACTTCATTGTGTCTATCATACTCAATAGTCTAAGCTGCTATCACTTTAGTAGTTGAGCCAGCAGGAGGAGCAGGAGGAATAGGTTTATTCACATAATCTAGTCTTTTAGCCACTCGCAGGACAATCCTGAGCTACCTATACCAATCGTTGAAATTCTCGCTTGTCAATCTTTCTCGATCAAACATAGATTTGAAAGCAGAACTTAGTGTGTGGTTATCACGTTAAGCCATTTCTACAGAAAAAAGTTCAAAATTTAGTACTTTCGATAATTCAACCTTTCAAGAAAATTAAATACCCTTAATAAATATTCATATAAACCATATAATTTTCTTAAAACTAGGATCCAAATTAACATAATACCATTACATCGCTTGATTTGCTAGTAATGATAATATTTAACAAGGTAATAGTCGTACAATAATTGTCAAACCTGTTGCAATTCCTAGATCATTATGGAATTTACTTATTGCCACACTATGTGCAAAGTAAACATGTTTCATCCCATCTTATGCCCTGGGTTACTAGATCTCACTATCTAACTCAATTAAGTTGTCTAATTTAAAAAACTGTTAAATATCTTTCAGCTACGTCTCACATAACGCGGAGATTTACCTTGGGATTGCAATCTAGATAAGTATAACATAACATAAATTACAACTGCAAGTGTTTATTTAATTAGATAACATAAACTTAAATTTAAAGGGTACTGATTTTGATATGTGTAATCAAAATATTTACGAAGAAGCATGCATACATCTTTGTATCATAGGTATTAACGAAACTTGACTCATTATTTTCTTTTACTAAGATTAAATCAACAAAGTTTTAATCGAGGTATTGGGTAAACCAATCAAAAGAATTACCTTTAATTGTCGCCCACTATATCGTACTACTGAATTAGACAAAAGACTCAACTTATTCGGATAATTACCACAAAGTGGCGCGTGAAATTAAGGTCAATTCACCCTTAGATTTTTTTATATATAAAATAGTCGTAGGTAACTCTGTATTAACACACAAAGAAGCGGAGAATCGGGTCAGCGCGAAGCTTATTAAAAATCTTCTTCTTTAGGTGCAAATATATGTCAACCTCCTAATACCTCTTTTATAATTTGTCAATAATGGATGAGCCCTTCTAACTATTTGGTATAATAAACATCAATCGAATAAAAGTTTAAGATTTAACTCTTAAAAACGCATTATAAACCTTGAATTTGCAAATCTTGTGGCGAGGATGCATTTAACGCATTACGGCATGTAAGGCCAACCCCTTTATGACACATAAGATTCCACAAATTAAAGCTTATAATAATTCAATTTCACCATTTTTTAGTCCGGTTTATTTTCTATTAAAAAATTACCCTTTGCTTACAACTTGTCAAACAATAAATAAACAAATAAGCAAATAATAAAAAATAACCAGCTAAATTAAATCAACTAACATGTATATTTTGAACTAAGACTCCCACTTGTGTTTCGAGCAGTACAAGTGGACGACATATATCGAAAATCGATTGCGTAAGTCTCACATTAAAAATATACAATAACACATATAGTTGATAAAATAAAACAATAATTATGGGGTCTTCCCAATTTTAGAATTAATTAACCTATTAGCTAATTAAACATGTCATATAATTTTAATCACTGATAACCCTAATTAATTTACATATATCATACAAAAAGCATGCAAACATAAACACTTGACAATTAACGCATATATACTCAAATATCCATAATAAAACATGCATGTATTATCATGGATCCCACATTAACACTTATTATCATATAATCAAATGACAAGATATGCATACAATTAATAACATATCACAATAATTCATTAATCAACACATAAAAAAATTGCATACAACTTAGGGTTTCTATAATTTATACAAACCCTATTTTTTTTTAATTCATGACATTCGGCCATATTAAAAAAAATCATGGTTTTGAAACTAAAAACCCTAGAAACCTCAAAACATGCAATAATCAATTAAAGATTCAATTTTTATGTATTTCGGTAATTAATTACAAAGTATTAACGGCTCGTGATGCCACTGTTGAAATTTAATAATCATGACAAGCATAAATAAAACATATAACCATCAAGAGCACGCATTGGAAGACTAAGAATCAATACTTGTAAATAATTAACCGGAAACTAAATAGTAAGCATACCTTTTAGCAACTCCAAGCAAACAATGATCAAATCAAGTTAAACCCTAAAGTTAGGGTTTGTTTGAATCGACTTATAAGAAAGTCGATTAGGTCTATACACAAATTCAAGTGGAATTTGTCCTATATTCTTGTACACACGTATTAGTAGCGATTCAATGCAAATGCTAGGTTCCTTGAATCACAATGACTAACCAAATACTTGTATTTGATCAAAGCAAATTGAAAAACCCTTATAGTGTATAACTGGACACGAGCAAAGGGGAGGGGAATAAGATAATAGGGTTAGCTAATGAGACTAAAGATTACAAATAATGAAAACAAGGCCTTGTATTTATACTTATGTAATCTTGGTGTCCAAGTTAGGGTTGGATTGGGCCTCCAATACCCTTCACCAATAGGCCATATACCAAGGGAGGGTTCTAGAACCTTCTCTTGGTATATTTTCTCTTCTGGTCCTTGTATTTGATACTTAACGACCGTTACACTAAACTCCGTTAAGTACTAACGCCTGTTAGTCGTTATTGTGATTTAATAATTAAATACAACATTTATATATTAATTATTTAAACATTGAATCTCATACGTAAAGTGTGCAATCCCATATTTTTGTGTTCGAATCCGTTCATACATATATTAAATATATTCACAAATGAACACATGTGAGCGTTAGATCTAAACTTTTCGGCACAATTAATTGATCGGGCCAAGTTCCCCTTGGATTTCAACTTGCCAACACAAACTCGACACAAACTACATGACCACTATGATAAGATTATGTTACTTCTGATATAGATTTACGTTCTCCCGACAATAAATATTAGCACAAGCTATAATTGGTGTCAAGTTAAATGTTAACTTTCTATGTGAAAATGATATTTAAATCTTAAATAGACAATCAAACCTTATTACAAGGACAAAGATGGGATCCACTAAAAAGTGGAAGAAATTAAAAGTTTGCAAAGCCTCTCTTTTTCTTATTAAATTTGGATAGGGGGTATTTTGGTCCTTTTAACCCATTTTTTTCAACCAAAAAAATTCAAAAGTAAATAACTTTCAAACGAAAAACTTTTATGAAAAACTAATTTCACCATAATTTTCTAAATTTAATTATTTTTAATTTGGTATGCATTATGATATATGAATCGCAACTTTTTTTTCAACTTTTTAAGTGGGTGTTGATTTTTTCTTGAAATTTTCGGCAATTTCGAATCTAACTTTGTCTAGTTTAAAGGCCGAATTTTGCAAAACTTAAACACACGAAAGTTGTAGCTTTTTGGCCATTCTTTACCCAAAAATTTGAATCACTAAAATCCGATATAATATGAGTGAGATATCGCACGTTAAAGATGAACAATAAATGATGAACCTTATAAAAATAACTGATGAGCGTTATCAAAAATAACTGATGAACGTTATGAAAAATAACTGATGAACAATATCAAAAATAACTGATGAACGTTATTTTTTCAAAAATCTGCCAACATTATAAAAAATAAGCGATGAATTATCAAAATTAATGATGAACAATATCAAAATAATCGATGAACGCGTATTTTTCAAAAACCGCGAACATTATAAAAAATAACTGACGAACGTTATCAAAATTAACTGATGAACAATATCAAAAATAATTGATGAATGTTATCAAAAATAAATGATGAACAATATAAAAAATAACTGGTGAATTGATGAACATTATATTTTTTTTTTTTGAAAAAGAGATGAATATTACATTTTTTTTTCTTAGAAAACTAATAAACTGATTAATATGATGATTTTATTTGTTAAAAAAACTGATGAACATGTTTTTTACTGATAAAAATTATGTTTTTTTTAAACTGATGAAAATTATGATTCTTTTTGGAAAACTTATGAACATTATAATTTTTTTTTATAAAATTGATGAATATTATAATTTTTTTCTATGAACAACAGTTTTTACTGATGAACATTGTGTTGTAACTGATGAACAAAATTAGAAAAAACTGATGAACATTGTGATGAACTAATAAACAACATTTTTTTATTGATGAACAACACTTTTTACTAATGAACAGATAAACAACTTTTTTTCTAACACTTTGTATTGATGAACAAAGTATGTTTAAAAACAACATTTTAACACAAAGTTAAGATACAACCATTAAGGATCTTTTATCCAAAACATCCACATATTAAACACCATCTACACCACATTTTTCACACTCCCCATCATCATCATAATCTTTTTCATATTAATATTAATCTTCTAAGAGTACAATTTATAAAATCAAAACCATAATCAAGTTTATCACAAAGAAATCAAGAAACATATTAATAAAATTAGGGTCATAGTTATCCGTAACCCCAAAGGGCTGGGTGCTTGGCAAGAAAATATAAGGTATTTGCTAATCATTGGCAATCATTGGGGGAATGTTTTTTTTCGATTTCCGTGCCAAAATATAAAAAATTTGAGGTTAGGGTGCTTTGGTTTGCTTTGGTTTGCCAAAATAAAAGTAATACAAGTTTTTAGTTTTGTACAAGTTTTTACAAGTTTTTATTTTTTGTTTTACAAGTTTTTTAAGTTTTGTACAAGTTTTTTTAAGTTTAGTTTTACAAGTTTTTTAAGTTTTGTACAAGTTTTTATTTTTTGTTTTACAACTTTTTAGTTTTTTACAGCGGCTATTTAGTTTTTTACAAGTTTTTTTTTTGTTTTATAACTTTTTAAAAAAAAAACTTAGTCGGAAAATTTTTGAGGCTCAGGTTTGAAGGTTGCAAAGTGAGATTTTATCTCATTTTACCGTCCATTCGATTATCATCATCGCCTCGGAAAACATTTTAAGGCTAAAAAATCATCATCGCCTTGGAAATATTTTGAAAAAGGCTCAAGTCACAACAGGTCTCAAAACTGCACAAGTGCACAAGTTCACAACAGCAGTCTAGCCAAACTGCACAAGTGCACAAGTTCACAACAGCCAGCCCTAGCCAAACCGCACAAATCACCCCATGTCTCAAAACTGCACCACATGTCTCAAAACTTCACAAGTCACAAAAGGTCTAAAAACTGCACAAGTCTAACCATGTCACAACAGGCAAGTGATATATGGGGTGCCTGTGTAGAGGATGCCCGCGAGCGAAATACCCTATATTTTCACTTGCCAAGCACCCCATAGCCCTTTGGGGTGCTTGCATAGCACCCCATGTATCAAAACTGCACAACATGTCTCAAAACTGCACAAGTCACAACACTGCACAAGTCTAACCAAGCACAAACACGTTTTCATTGTGCAAGAGGTACGATTCCCTTGTCTGAAAAAGTTCACAAGAAAGTAAAAAGGTGTATTCAACCTTATAAGCAAATAAAGCAGTATCCGTAAAACATCACCAAGAAAGCAACAACACAACTAGCAATATCTCCAAAAACCACAACAAACAAGTGTCACAATCCACCACAACAAGCAACTAGAAGCAAAGAACAACTAGCAACAAGAAACAACCATGTCTAGTTCACCATTACACACACAAGAGGTAAACTTATCAAATAGGCTCAGATACTAGCTTTTAGCTCATGTTGGCTGCAAATTCAGT
>OU343221.1:232472900-232663343 GCA_910596185.1 Chrysanthemum makinoi
CGTTAAATTCAAATTCCTTTATTTTTCATAATAATGTACTCCAAGTGTTTTGATCTTTTCAATTCTGGTCAAACTAGTGTTAGAGTAATAGAAACTCAAGTGTAGGGATGTGCCTATAAATCCCTATCATTAAATTTATGTTTGTTTGTTTCAATTTATCTAGAGTTTAGAGTGTCGAGTCTTGGCTTTGTACTTAAGCATGCTTGTAACATAAAAGATTTTTGACTTGCCACCACTAAATCGCCTATCCCACCAAACCCTTTGTTTCTGGTAAGCTAACATTACAACCCTTTAAAGACCTCTTGGATAGTCTTTCCTAGGAATTACGCCAAAGTGATGGAGGTTTGATTTAGTCTCAAGCCTATGGTAATCTATGTACTAGGACCGGTTAATGAGTGTTTATCTTCCATTTCCAACTTGTTATATTTCATATACACCCGAGAGATGTGAGTATCCAAACACCCCATGTGAGATGCTAGTATGTAATTCGAGTTACTTGTTATGACTTTTCTTGAGGCTTATATGTGTTGTGAATCGTTCTAAACTAATGCTTCATGAACCCTAACTTATAAATCAATTGGCTAAAAGCACATTTGCTTGAGGACAAGCAAATACCAAGTGTAGGGATATTTGATAAGGATTTAAAAGGTACACTTTTGAAGGGTCATTTAAGCCCTTAATTGATCACTTTTGTATCCGTTATTACTTAATTTAGTTCCTTTTCACTTTTTAGGTCTCTTGAAGGCAAATTCTTTGGAATGACACTTATTCGGACGAAAAGCGAATATCTGAAAATGACCAAAGTCAAGAATCGAGACACTTTCAATATGGAATTGAAAGAGGCACGTGTCGGGGCTTATTTGCGGCGCCGTCATGACACATCTTGAGGCGACTCAGTAGCCAAATTGCTAATTTACAAGTGGCGGTCGGTTTTAAAAGAGTAGGGCATCGCCTTCCGAGATGGCCTAGATTTGGATCGAGCCAGCGTCCAATTGAAGCCGAAGCGGCGTCGCGAGCATAAGGTGACACCGTCCTGCGAGTTAGCGTGGCCAAAACGAAAACCCTAATGGCGGTGACCAGCGGCGTCACACAGTTAATGAGTGATGCCCGTCGCATTTTGTAACACTATATATAGAATCCGAATTTTTAGGTTTTAGAGGTAGTTTTGTGGAGTAAAACCTAAGCCGAACCAAGGATGTCTTAAGTATCTTAGGGTTCCATACCCTATTTTACAACAAGATAAGTGTTTTACTTCATTGATTCAATCATGTCTTCAATTGATTGTGTGTATGCTTGCTTGTTTAACATGTCCGACTAAATTTCTTGTGTGTTTGCTTAGATCTATGAAACCTAGTTGTTAATTATTGTTAGGTTGTCTCTTATCTTAATTGTAATTGGCTTAGGAGTGCGACTAGGCTATCGTTGTGTTTAACACTTGATAAATCTTTGATAGTTTATGAATGACTTAGTGGATTTCGTTTACTAAACCCAAAGATAACCTCAAAGTTAGTTTATAATTGACTTAGTGGATTTCGTTTACTACACTTAAGGGTGACTTCAAAGAGTTAGGGAATGCACACCTTACGACCTTAGAAAACACAACGCGTTAAGAATATGGACGTGACAATTCAACCATCAATAAAAGATAACTAGGGAGTAATAGTATCTAGGTAAACACATTTTTAAGCATCATAAGAGCACACAACAATAGACATAGACTACACTCACCTTACCTTAGGAACAGATAATTGGATAACTAGAGTAATCGGTAGCAATACCAACCCCCAAATCCAAACCCCGAGATTGGTACCTTTCAATTTCCAAAAAAAATATAAAAAAGATAAAAAATAATCTTCCTCAACCCCAACCTTAGGTAGTAACTTCTCACTAGCATTCCTATTCCCCTAGAGAACGATATCAATACTCGAGGCTTACCCAATACTACACTACTTGATTTGGTTCACGCCTAGGGTGTTGAAAAATTACGACGAAGTTCCTTTGACGAGCGTAGCGTTATGCGTGTATCACCATACCATAACTCGTATGGAGTCTTATCAACCTTCTTACTTGGAACCATATTTAAAATGCGAACAGTAGTTTCCAAAGCATAATCTGAAAAGGATAAGGAAAGAGTTGTAAGATTAAACATTGATAGTACCATATCTAGCAATGTACGATTTATTCTCTCAAGTACACCATTTTGTTGTGGTGTATATGGAGATGCGAGCTGCTGGACAATACCACACTCTTTAAGGTAATTTTTAAACTCTTGGCTAATGTATTCATCACCTCTATCGGATTGAAGAGCTTTAATATTTTTTCCAAGTTTCAATTCTACTTCATTCTTGAAAGCCTTAAATGTTTCAAACACTTCATGTTTATGTTTAAGTAAATAAACATAACCATAACGGCCGAAATCATCTGTTCAGGTTAAGAAGTAGCCAGCACCTTTCTTTGATACATGTTTAAGTGGTCCACATACGTCTATATGTATCAATCCAAGTAGACCTGAAGCCCTTTTCATTTGATGCGAAAAAGGTTTCCTCTTCATCTTCCCAGATATACTAGATTCACACTTATTAAATGATTCATCATTGATCTGTTGCAAAAGCCCATCGTGTTGCAGCTTTTCCATGTGTTTCTTGCCTATGCGAGCAAGTAGACAATGCCAAAGATAAGTAAAATCAATGTCAGACTTGATGCTCTTGTTATTGATGCTAAAAACATAATTATTAGTATCATTCACAATACCACGCATATCAATCTCAATTACACCATTAATAGGAATTGCATTAAATTAAAAAACATTATTTAGAAAAACTAAAATTCCATAACTAGTAAACGTGTGAACAAAACCAATATCTTTTAACAAGGAAACTGAAACAACACCTCTAATCATAGAAGGTATGTAATGAAAATTGTTCAAAACTAGTACTAAACCTGAAGGAAAAACTAAATCAAACGTTCCAATGGCTTCTTGTTTGCTGTACTCCATTTTCTACGAACATGTATTGCTCCCCATGGACTAGCTTCCTTGCTCCTCTAAGTCCTTGTAGTGTATTGCAAATATGAATACCACATCCAGTGTCGTACACCCAGGAAATTATTTTATAAGAAAAAGTAAATAATTCTATTACGAAGATACCTGAAGAGTTGGCAACATGTCCAACATTCTTGTTCTTCTTTTCTCGCAACTCTGAGAGGTAGAGTGGATAGTTCCTCTTCCAGTGTTCTACCTGAAGTTGCGTGGTGGCAAGCCATCTCCTTTCTAGGATGATCTTTCTTAGGATGGATATTTTAAGATTGAGTTGATAAGCGAGAACTGATGCTTATCTTTACCCCTTACCTTTTCCCCCTTCCCTAAACTGCGATTTGGCTTTGAATCCTACCACCTTGTATTGCTAGTACATGAGGTGTAGGTGCCTTTTTCGGGAATCCCTTCTCATAGTCAATTAGCATTTCATGCAACTCACTAATTGTCTTCCTCGTGCAATGAATGTTAAAATTGAACACAAAACCACCAAACTCCTTGTTAAGGGATCTATTGATCATGGCAACACATACATCCTGAGGATAATGATAGTTGAGACGCCCAAGTTGATCCAAGTAACTTTTCGTTTCAAGGACATGAGCACACATGGATTTACCGTCCCCCTGTTTGCAGCTGTGTAGAGAATCAATAAGATCATACAGTTCGATCTACAGGTGTTAGCTTCTCAAACATACGTATGAGTTCATTGAGAAAATTGTAGCACCCCTAATTTCATGAGCATAGCGAATTTAAACTGGTGTTACTCGTTGGCATGAAAATTATAATAGTAAGCGATCTCTAACTAAGTCGTTAAAAGGACTTATCATTCGATTTATTAAAATATATCAGAGTTTACAAAGATAGATCCCAGATGGTTCCATGATTACAAAATACATCAATATAAAGTCTTTGATGTTTATCGAATGATAAAATAGGTTATAGCCTTTCTTGATTGTTTATGTGCCCCTCCGTGCCATCCTCGATCATTATGGACCTGCGATAAAACATGCTTAAAAGGTCAACACAAAGGTTGAGTGAATCCATATGTTTGTTTGTTAAATGTTGAGCACATTATTTCTATGTGGGCTATGATGTATTACACCCAAAATGTTGAATACAGTTATTATTTCACTAAGCTCATGCAACCAAAGCGTGAACATGTACCAATATCAATTCGCATGTTGTCGCCCCTGTAGGTAATTTGCCGTTATACCCTATGTTCTCAAATATAGTGCATTTGTTTAAACATACTTGGTCAACATAAACGGGATTCGTCAATCCCAATAGGCCTATTTACAACATTCGCGCTCACTACTCCTAATGATTAACTGGTTCATGATATAGGGCCTTATGTTTGGAAATGATGGTACTTAGTGACAATAAAACAATCAGATAAGCAAACAATTCAAATGTTTGTGTGTTCATGTTAAAATAGCATGTATCTCCCCTAAGGGTTTGTAAAACAATTAAGTAATAGAAAATAGGGCTATGAACTCACCATGAGTTGATGATATTTAGTGCTTTAACGAATATGACGGATAAGACGGGAAACCTCTACGGGCAACCTAAAATAGGGTGTTGCGACTTAGGTTTGGAAAATTTTTTAGGAAAACATAAACGAGCCTATATACGTCATTATATTGATCATGATGTAGTACATGGTTGTTTGTGTATGTCATTTATAGAAATGTTTTAGTTGTGACAACGTGTTTAGTTTATATATAAAGTACTACTTTTTGAGCCATCATAATCTAGAGGTCATGTAGTAAGCGTCTGAGGAGTTAAGACACTTTAAATCGTAAATCCAACAACTCATCAAGCGTTCACCTGAAGAGGCCCCTCACATGAAGTTCCCTACTATTGTAGTACTTAGTATGTAAATCATATGTTTTGCTTGTTTGATTCAATACCATAAGTGTTTAACATACTTATATGGTTTGCAAAATAAGTTCTGGTTATGTTCTGTAAATGATATTTGGTCGATTTCAAGGTTCAACAAAAGTTATATGTATGTTAGGTTATGGTAAGAATCAAAATGGTTGTTTACATGTTCTCGTCAATTACAAAAATAGCCATTCCAAAGTATAAGTATACGATATTATTTGATAAAAGTGATATTTACGTGTATTTAAAGAAATCTACAAAGTTTCGTGAGCTATCAAGGTCGGGAGCTAGTTCGTTTGCGAAAAAGTTTTGGAAAAATGAAAACCGACAAACAGACTCAAAACAACCTCATTTCTTTGGGAAATTGACTGCGGCTAGGAACCTTTGAGGTTGTGATGATTTGGTGAAGGCCGTAAGGCCTTTAGCCTGTGGCTGTGGTCTTGGCCAAAGGCTAAATAGTGTGGTCGTAAGTGTTTTAGCTGCGGGGTGTGGTTCTGACCTGCGGCTAGCCACTCAGTTTTTTGTAAATTTTTTTGGCCGTAACTTTTGACTCGTAAGTCCGCTTTGGTTGATTCAAATTGCTACGGTTTTGGTTTGATCTTGTCTGCAATATATATATATATATATATATATATATATATATATATATATATAGGGATACAATGAAAAGTTTCTTATAATGAGAAGGGTAGAAGGAATGTGGAGGTGACATGTGTCACTTTGTCACATCATCATGCCACGTCATATGACACGTGTCACCCCAAAAAAATTTTTTGTGGCAAAATTTTTTTTCCCAAAATTTGTTTGCATCAGCATTATAAAGTTCTGCGCATCAAGCGGTAGATTCCTTCAAACTAGCGGCAGAACCCGGTTTCAAGTGTACTAGCGGCAGATGCACCAAAGTTCTGCATCACAATTATTATTATGATCGCAACTTTATAACTACAGTTTCAAGTGTACTAGCGGCGGATGCACGGCGGTTATAAAGTTACGCATCACAATTAATGTTGTGATGCGGTAACCTTAGCGGCGATTTCAAGTGTACGGAGATGCACCGGCGGCGATTATAAAGTTACTACATCACAATTATTATTGTGATGTAATGTAGTAACTTTATAACTAGCAAGCATTTCAAGTGTACTAGCGGCGAGATGCACCAAAGTTCTTGCATCACAATTATGTGATCACGGTAACTACTTATGTCATTAATATTTTTTGGCGGGAAAATTTTTGCCAGGAAAAAAAAATTTTGCCCCAAAAAAAATTTTAGCTGGAAAAAAAATTTCGGGGGGTGTGGGTGGGGTGGGGTGGTGATGGCGGGAGGTGACACATGTCACCACCACAATCCTTCCTAGACTTTTTATTATAAGAACCCTTCTCATTGTATCACATATATATATATATATATATGACCAAGTCTACAAGTAAACGGTTTTGTGGCAAAAATGGGTATAAGTTCATAGTTTCACTTGTTTGTTAACAAAATATAACATATAAGTTTAAAACTTGTTTTAAGGACTTTGTACATCATGATTTCCAATATAATGAACATATAAAGTATAGCATAAGTACGAGAAATAAGTAAATGATGATATTCATGAGTGTAAGCTAAGTCTTACAACTTTTGGCTTTCAAAAAGAAAGGATAAGCAAGGACTAGAACTAGGATTAGAGCAATCTCCACACTTTTGTGATGTTTGCTAGACTTGATAAAGATTTGGTAACTTGAATGGATTTAAACTCAAGAGATCACCAAGCGTTCAAGTGGTTGATGTAGTTAGCTTTGGCTTTCAATATTTGCAACACTTGAATTAGAAAACAAATTAAGAGTGTGTTGTGTTTTTGTTATGTGTGACGCCAAGGATCGAGGGGGAAGAGGGTTTAATACAGTCACTTGAGGAGGTGTAAGGGTGGTGATCACCAAGCTTGCTACATAAGTTTGGACATATGTTACAAGATTAAGTAAAACTTAGGACTTAAGTTAGCATACTTGTAAGGATCTTGGAAAGATTGATTTTAATCAAGCCAAGTGCCCCTATGAGTCATAAAAGATGCCACATAAGTTGATGAGGTTAGTTGTTTTAGATACTTATGTTGAGTTTACGGAGTGAGTTTTAGTCCCGGTAATCGCTAATGGTCAGTATATAAATCACGAAACGTAAAATCAGGTATCGTAAAAATATAAAACTTGTAGAAATGTTAAACTCATCAATATACTCATTATTAACTTATAAAATGAGTGATAAGTTTAATTGTTATTATATCTTTGTTAAAACCGTGAAACGTAGGTTTAAGCGCGTAAAAGCGTAAAGCGTAAGAAAGTTACGAAAATGGAAAAACTGAAATGTGACTTTCCAATAAGATTATTATGAACCTAAAAGGATATAATATCTAGAATGGGCCTACTCAAATGTCGGTTGGTGTTAAATGCATGTTAAGTCTAAAACCGTATTTTTTAAATATCTAGTTAAACTTAGTTAATAAGTTTAAGTAAATATCTTAGTTACTTATGTATTAAGTCTTGGAAATATCTAGGAACTTAGCTTGAAAATAAGGACTAAAAAGGGCTAGTTAAGTTATACGAGATATTTGGTGATATTTAGTGTTAATAATCAAGTGTTGATTTTATGGTCAAAGTGGAAGGGAAATTAGTTTACTTTTCCAAAAACGTAAAAGTTTTTAAATGTTTTAGAAGAAGCGGTTCAGGTATGGGTCAAGTCTGCGTATAAGTAAAAATGCTTGAAACACGAGTTTAGATTCGTAAAACACAGTGTTTATTTGGTAACATTTTGAAATTTAATTATAAAGTTCCATATGATGATTATAAATAAACTAAGAATTACTCTAATGAAACAAAAATGTTCATAGTCAGTTTTTATTACGCGTGGGATAACCTAATGGTTATATTTAGAGTTCAAAATTGTACGCGATTTTGGATGAAAAGTTTATGTTTTGAATAAATATTAACCTGAAATTTTTTGAGTTGTTACACATATCCATGGGAGAATAATTTTCAAATTTCTTTTGCAATAAAGGGATCATACTTCCAAGCATAAGACACGCAACTTCATTGTGTCTATCATACTCAATAGTCTAAGCTGCTATCACTTTAGTAGTTGAGCCAGGGGAGGGCGAGGAGGAATAGGTTTATTCACATAATCTAGTCTTTTAGCCACTCGCAGGACAATCCTGAGCTGCCTATACCAATCGTTGAAATTCTCGCTTGTCAATCTTTCTCGATCAAACATAGATTTGAAAGCAGAACTTAGTGTGTGGTTATCAGGTTAAGCCATTTCTACAGAAAAAAGTTCAAAATTTAGTACTTTCGATAATTCAACCTTTCAAGAAAATTAAATACCCTTAATAAATATTCATATAAACCATATAATTTTCTTAAAACTAGGATCCAAATTAACATAATACCATTACATCAGTTGATTTGCTAGTAATGATAATATTTAACAAGGTAATAGTCGTACAATAATTGTCAAACCTGTTGCAATTCCTAGATCATTATGGAATTTACTTATTGCCACACTATGTGCAAAGTAAACATGTTTCATCCCATCTTATGCCCTGGGTTACTAGATCTCACTATCTAACTCAATTAAGTTGTCTAATTTAAAAAACTGTTAAATATCTTTCAGCTACGTCTCACATAACGCGGAGATTTACCTTGGGATTGCAATCTAGATAAGTCTAACATAACATAAATTACAACTGCAAGTGTTTATTTAATTAGATAACATAAACTTAAATTTAAAGGGTACTGATTTTGATATGTGTAATCAAAATATTTACGAAGAAGCATGCATACATCTTTGTATCATAGGTATTAACGAAACTTGACTCATTATTTTCTTTTACTAAGATTAAATCAACAAAGTTTTAATCGAGGTATTGGGTAAACCAATCAAAAGAATTACCTTTAATTGTCGCCCACTATATCGTACTACTGAATTAGACAAAAGACTCAACTTATTCGGATAATTACCACAAAGTGGCGCGTGAAATTAAGGTCAATTCACCCTTAGATTTTTTTATATATAAAATAGTCGTAGGTAACTCTGTATTAACACACAAAGAAGCGGAGAATCGGGTCAGCGCGAAGCTTATTAAAAATCTTCTTCTTTAGGTGCAAATATATGTCAACCTCCTAATACCTCTTTTATAATTTGTCAATAATGGATGAGCCCTTCTAACTATTTGGTATAATAAACATCAATCGAATAAAAGTTTAAGATTTAACTCTTAAAAACGCATTATAAACCTTGAATTTGCAAATCTTGTGGCGAGGATGCATTTAACGCATTACGGCATGTAAGGCCAACCCCTTTATGACACATAAGATTCCACAAATTAAAGCTTATAATAATTCAATTTCACCATTTTTTAGTCCGGTTTATTTTCTATTAAAAAATTACCCTTTGCTTACAACTTGTCAAACAATAAATAAACAAATAAGCAAATAATAAAAAATAACCAGCTAAATTAAATCAACTAACATGTATATTTTGAACTAAGACTCCCACTTGTGTTTCGAGCAGTACAAGTGGACCACATATATCGAAAATCGATTGCGTAAGTCTCACATTAAAAATATACAATAACACATATAGTTGATAAAATAAAACAATACTTATGGGGTCTTCCCAATTTTAGAATTAATTAACCTATTAGCTAATTAAACATGTCATACAATTTTAATCACTGATAACCCTAATTAATTTACATATATCATACAAAAAGCATGCAAACATAAACACTTGACAATTAACGCATATATACTTATATATCCATGATAAAACATGCATGTATTATCATTGATCCCACATAAACACTTATTATTATATAATCAAGTTCCCAAGATATGCATACAATTAATAACATATCACAATAATTCATTAATCAACACATAAAAAAATTGCATACAACTTAGGGTTTCTATAATTTATACAAACCCTATTTTTTTTTAATTCATGACATTCGCCATATTAAAAAATCATGGTTTTGAAAATAAAACCCTAGAAACTTTAAATCATGCAATAATCAATTAAAGATTCAATTTTATGTATTTGGTATTAATTACAAAGTATTATTGCGGCTCGTGATGCCACTGTTGAAATTTAATAATCATGAAAAGCATAAATAAAACATATAACCATCAAGAGCACGCATTGGAAGACTAAGAATCAATACTTGTAAATAATTAACCGGAAACTAAATAGTAAGCATACCTTTTAGCAACTCCAAGCAAACAATGATCAAATCAAGTTAAACCCTAAAGTTAGGGTTTGTTTGAATCGACTTATAAGAAAGTCGATTAGGTCTATACAC
Organism: Chrysanthemum makinoi; assembly: GCA_910596185.1. Taxonomy (NCBI): domain Eukaryota; kingdom Viridiplantae; phylum Streptophyta; class Magnoliopsida; order Asterales; family Asteraceae; genus Chrysanthemum; species Chrysanthemum makinoi. The sequence goes on from OU343221.1 coordinate 232,483,152, forward strand.
AAATTCAAGTGGAATTTGTCCTATGTTCTTGTTACACGTATTATTAGTAGCGATTCAATGCAAATGCTAGGTTCCTTGAATCACAATGACTAACCAAATACTTGTATTTGATCAAAGCAAATTGAAAAACCCTTATAGTGTATAACCGGACACGAGCAAAGGGGAGGGGAATAAGATAATAGGGTTAGCTAATGAGACTAAAGATTACAAATAATGAAAACAAGGCCTTGTATTTATACTTATGTAATCTTGGTGTCCAAGTTAGGGTTGGATTGGGCCTCCAATACCCTTCACCAATAGGCCATATACCAAGGGAGGGTTCTAGAACCTTCTCTTGGTATATTTTCTCTTCTGGTCCTTGTATTTGATACTTAACGACCGTTACACTAAACTCCGTTAAGTACTAACGCCTGTTAGTCGTTATTGTGATTTAATAATTAAATACAACATTTATATATTAATTATTTAAACATTGAATCTCATACGTAAAGTGTGCAATCCCATATTTTTGTGTTCGAATCCGTTCATACATATATTAAATATATCCACAAATGAACACATGTGAGCGTTAGATCTAAACTTTTCGGCACAATTAATTGATCGGGCCAAGTTCCCCTTGGATTTCAACTTGCCAACACAAACTCGACACAAACTACATGACCACTATGATAAGATTATGTTACTTCTGATATAGATTTACGTGCTCCCGACAATAAATATTAGCACAAGCTATAATTGGTGTCAAGTTAAATGTTAACTTTCTATGTGAAAATGATATTTAAATCTTAAATAGACAATCAAACCTTATTACAAGGACAAAGATGGGATCCACTAAAAAGTGGAAGAAATTAAAAGTTTGCAGAGCCTCTCTTTTTCTTATTAAATTTGGATAGGGGGTATTTTGGTCCTTTTAACCCATTTTTTTCAACCAAAAAAATTCAAAAGTAAATAACTTTCAAACGAAAAACTTTTATGAAAAACTAATTTCACCATAATTTTCTAAATTTAATTATTTTTAATTTGGTATGCATTATGATATATGAATCGCAACTTTTTTTTCAACTTTTTAAGTGGGTGTTGATTTTTTCTTGAAATTTTCGGCAATTTCGAATCTAACTTTGTCTAGTTTAAAGGCCGAATTTTGCAAAACTTAAACACACGAAAGTTGTAGCTTTTTGGCCATTCTTTACCCAAAAATTTGAATCACTAAAATCCGATATAATATGAGTGAGATATCGCACGTTAAAGATGAACAATAAATGATGAACCTTATAAAAATAACTGATGAGCGTTATCAAAATAGCGATGAGCGTTATGAAAATAGCGATGAACAATATCAAAATAAGCGATGAGCGTTATTTTTCAAAAACTGCTGAACATTATAAAAATAAGCGATGAACGTTATCAAAATTAAGCGATGAACAATATCAAAATAAGCTGATGAGCGTTATTTTTTAAAATCTTAGCGAACATTATAAAAATAAGCAGCGAGCGTTATCAAAATTAAGCGATGAACAATATCAAAAATAATTGATGAATGTTATCAAAAATAAATGATGAACAATATAAAAATAAGCGGGTGAATTGATGAACATTATATATATTTTTTTTGAAAAAGAGATGAATATTACATTTTTTTTCTTAGAAAACTAATAAGCCCGATTAATATGATGATTTTAATTGTTAAAAAGCGATGAACATGTTTTTCTTGATAAAATTATGTTTTTTTAAAGCGATGAAAATTATGATTCTTTTTGGAAAACTTATGAACATTATAATTTTTTTTTATAAAATTGATGAATATTATAATTTTTTTCTATGAACAACAGTTTTTACTGATGAACATTGTGTTGTAACTGATGAACAAAATTAGAAAAAACTGATGAACATTGTGATGAACTAATAAACAACATTTTTTTATTGATGAACAACACTTTTTACTAATGAACAGATAAACAACTTTTTTTCTAACACTTTGTATTGATGAACAAAGTATACGAAAAACAACATTTTAACACAAAGTTAAGATACAACCATTAAGGATCTTTTATCCAAAACATCCACATATTAAACACCATCTACACCACATTTTTTTCACACCTCCCCATCATCATCATAATCTTTTTCATATTAATATTAATCTTCTAAGAGTACAATTTATAAAATCAAAACCATAATCAAGTTTACTGTCAGCAAATCAGTAAACATATTAATAAAATTAGGGTCATGTTATCCAGGCACCCCAAAGGGCTATGGGGTGCTTGGCAAGTGAAAATATAGGGTATTTGCTAATCATTGGCAATCATTGGGGGAAAGTTTTTTTTCGATTTCCGTGCCAAAATATAAAAAATTTGAGGTTAGGGTGCTTTGGTTTGCCAAAATAAAAGTAATACAAGTTTTTAGTTTTGTACAAGTTTTTACAAGTTTTTATTTTTTGTTTTACAAGTTTTTTAAGTTTTGTACAAGTTTTTTTAAGTTTAGTTTTACAAGTTTTTTAAGTTTTGTACAAGTTTTTATTTTTTGTTTTACAACTTTTTAGTTTTTTACAGCGGCTATTTAGTTTTTTACAAGTTTTTTTTTGTTTTATAACTTTTTAAAAAAAAAACTTAGTCAGAAAATTTTTGAGGCTCGAGGTTTGAAGGTTGCAAAGTGAGATTTTATCTCATTTACACGTCCATTCGATTATCATCATCGCCTCGGAAAACATTTTAAGGCTAAAAAATCATCATCGCCTTGGAAATATTTTGAAAAAGGCTCAAGTCACAACAGGTCTCAAAACTGCACAAGTGCACAAGTTCACAACAGCAGTCTAGCCAAACTGCACAAGTGCACAAGTTCACAAGTTCAGCGGTCCCAGCCAAAGCGCACAAATCACCCCATGTCTCAAAACTGCACCACATGTCTCAAAACTTCACAAGTCACAAAAGGTCTAAAAACTGCACAAGTCTAACCATGTCACAACAGGAAAGTGATATATGGGGTGCATGTAGAGGATGCCCATGGCGAAATACCCTATATTTTCACTTGCCAAGCACCCCATAGCCCTTTGGGGTGCTTGCATAGCACCCCATGTATCAAAACTGCACAACATGTCTCAAAACTGCACAAGTCACAACACTGCACAAGTCTAACCAAGCACAAACACGTTTTCATTGTGCAAGAGGTACGATTCCCTTGCTGCAAAAGTTCACAAGAAAGTAAAAAGGTGCAGGCATTCAACCTTATAAGCAACAGCAGTACCCAGAAACATCACCAAGAAAGCAACAACACAACTAGCAATATCTCCAAAAACCACAACAAACAAGTGTCACAGTCCACCACAACAAGCAACTAGCAACAGCAACAACTAGCAACAAGAAACAACCATGTCTAGTTCACCATTCGACACACAAGAGGTAAACTTATCAAATAGGCTCAGATTACTAGCTTTTTAGCTCATGTTGGTACGCAAATTCGGTTTTGCCATGCCAAAACTATTTAAGTTTTTTAAAAATCATCATTGCCTTTTTAGAAAATCATCAGGTTTTCCATGCCAAAACACTCAAGTTTTTTCATTAAAGTTGCAAAGTGAGCTAAAGTTGATCACTTTACCATCCAGTAATGAAAATCATCAGTTTTGGCATGCCAAAACACTCATGTTTTTTTTCATTAAAGTTGCAAAGTGAGCTAAAAATGATCACTTTACCATCCAGTAATAAAACGGCATTACCAAACAAGACCAAATGGGGTGCTTGGCCTGTGATGGGTCATGCTATTGAGGCATCCCAAATCTGCAAAACATAACAACAAAGTCTAGTAAGCAACAACACCACAACATCAGAAACATCACCACAACAGACACAACCTCAGAAATAATCAACCAAACCAACCCACAACCTCAGAAACATCACCACAACATCAGAAACACCACCACAACAGATACCATACCTCTTTTTTTTCAGATCTAACTAGTTTTTAGATTTTAAAAAAAATCACTCTTTACCTTTTTTTTTCAACAGATACCATACCTCTTTTTTTTTCAGAAACATCTTTTATTTTTTCAAGATCTAAAAAGTATTCAAGCTCTAAAATCTTGTTAGATCTTAAAAATAATCAACCAAACAAACTGACAACCTCAAAAACATCACCACAACCTCAGAAACATCACGACAACATCAGAAACACCACCACAACATATACCATACCTCTTTTTTTCAGATCTAACTAGTTTTTAGATTTTAAAAAAAAATCAGTCTTTAATTTTTTTTTCAACAGATACCATACCTCTTTTTTTTTTCAGAAACAACTTTTATTTTTTCAAGATCTAAAAAGTATTCAAGCTCTAAAATCTTGTTAGATCTTAAAAATAATCAACCAAACAAACCGACAACCTCAGAAACATCACCACAACAGATACCATACCTCTTTTTTTTCAGATCTAACAAGTTTTTAGATTTAAAAAATCGATCTTACTTTTTTTCAACAGATACCATACCTCTTTTTTTTTCAGAAACATCTTTTATTTTTTCAAGATCTAAAAAGTATTCAAGCTCTAAAATCTTGTTAGATCTTAAAAATAATCAACCAAACAAACCGACAACCTCATAAACATCACCACAACCTCATAAACATCACGGAACCAGCGATCTAACAAGTTTTATACTTGTTAGATCAAGATTTAGATCTAAAATCTTTTAGATCTAAAATTTTAGAGAGAGAAAAGCAGGTGAGATAGAGGGACTAGTACCAAAAAGTGAGATGGAAGGGTTATCAAGTCGAAGAATATCACCCGAGCAGTTACGGTTATACCACAAAAAGAGAGCACGTAAAACAATTTACAACCACACACGTAACACACACACATATACACACGTTTTTAAAGGGTAAATAAGTTTTAAAAGGTTTTAAAAAATAAATAAGTTTTAAAAGATTTTAAAAAATAAATAAGTGTTAAAAGTATAATAATTTTTAAAAATAAAAGTAGTTTTAAAAGTAGTATTAAAAATAAAAGTAATATCAAAAGTAGTATTTTTTTTAAAAGTTTGATAACAAGTTTTTTAAAAGTAGTAATTTTTTAAAAGTTTTATAACAAGTTTTTTAAAAGTAGTATTAGAATTTTTAAAAAGGTTGTATTAAAAGTTGTATTTTATAAGTTTTATTAAAAGTTGTATTTTTTAAAATTTTTAGGTGTTTGGTACTGAAGTTGCTTTAACTGATTGGGTACAATCTACTGCTGAATCGATTGGTTTTCTTATTTTTAAAGAAAGAACTAAAATAGATAGGGGCTATAAGTACTCTATCAATTTTTTGTGTTCTAGACATGGGACATCTGCACGTGAAGGTTTAGAAGATGAACTTGAACGGCAGACCAGTACCTCTAAAATTAATTGCCCATTCAGTTCTTGTGAAATTTATAAAGGTCGAGCTGGTAGAACGGTAACACCCAAACTAGTGGTTGGATCTTGAGGTCAAGTTTAGAGGCATAATCATGACTTTGTAGACTCGTTCCATGGTTTTTCCAGCCATGCGATTAAAGAAAGTGAGTTAGTTTTGGTGAAGCGGATTGACAAAACATCAAGTAGCACCACGAATTATACTTTCTTCACTAAAGAGAGTGATCGAATAACGTTCTAGCATTAGAATTGTATATAATGCACAAAACAAGATACTGGCCCGGTCGTGGTGATTTGGCGATACAACTCCTTTTAGTACATTTGAGGCGTAAAGGTTATACTTATTATGAAAGGGTAAATGAGCACCTTGATAAGCTCGAGGAAATATTTTTGTTCACCCGGCGTCATATGCCTGTGGACAACATTCCGAAATCATCTTTGATGGACTCCACATACAACACCACGTTGTTTAAGCTGCCATTCTTCAGAGTTGTTGGAGTTACTTCAACAAACAAAACATTCTCAATGGCGTTTTAGCTTTTTGGACAAGGAAAAAGAGCCAAATTTCAAAATGGGTGTTGGAATGTGTTAAGTTGGTGATACAAGAACAATATTACGTGGGTTATCGTCGCAGAGATTTAGCGTTGCTTGGGGCATGCAGAGAAGAATTCCCAAACGCTAACAAATTACTCTGTCGATGGCATATCAATCAAAATGTGCTCAAGCATTGCAGACACAAATTCAATACGGTAGAGGAGTATGAGTCCGTTAGATGGACATGGGGTTTGATGGTTACAACTCAGACCGAAGATGTGTTCAGCACTATTATCGGCACCTCTGAGGTTTATTGGTCCAAAAAGGGTACTTAACCATTAATACATTTTTTATTATTTAATAAATAACTACTCGTTGTTTTCTCACTTTATTAATTCTTTGTTTTCTCGGATGTTTTGCGGTATTTTCGTGGGTGCGACATTACGACCGCATGTTTGTTTCAGTAGATTACCGATCAATATCGCGGCACTTGCCGGACAACAACATGTAGAGTTGAGAGTCAACACTGCATTTATTGAAGTTATACTTAGGCTCACATCCGGCTTAGACACGTTGTTGTGTTCGATCGACAAGATTATAGATGCGTAAGCTGCGATCGAGCCACTTTGAATACAAGCAAAATCAAAAGCTGCATTAGGTGTAGGGCCACACTATTTAACGAATTGCGGTATAATGTTTCAAAAGATGCTTTACTACTCATACTCGCAGAAAGTAAACGGGATGTGGACCCACATGAATGTGGTCATCGATTCTTGGTTAGTTTATGGTTTACCATGCTATCACGAACTGTATTACCTTCAAGCAAACGGTATGTATTTTAAATTTATGCCTATCAAGTTATTCTCCCTGTCAATACCGATAATTTTAACTAGTTCCTTTTTGAATACTGGGATTGCCTATTCCTCTTGGTTTTGTTGATAATTTTGGAGAACACTAAGCGTTCCGGCTTTGTTGTCCGAAATACTCAAGAGCTGATGAGCCTAAATATCCGAAGAGCCTCAAGGGCTGAAGAACTGAATATTTTCTTGTCAAGATGGCCATACAAAAATTCCAAAGTGTTTTTACCAAAGCATCGTCGTTTGTCAAAAAAAAAAAATATGTTAAACGAGCTCATGGGAGGTATATCGCTCTGAATGTGTCAACCCAACAACTGCTTTGTTAAAGAAAGTAATTGTGGACGTCCGAGTGCAAAGGACAACAAATCTAAGGCTAAACAAAATATCCCAGATTTGAACAAAGAACCCCCAGGAACCGCAGAAGCTATACAAAACCTAAAAAATCCCGGACTTAAATGAAGAAGGCTGCGAGACATAGTTTATATGTGGGAGAGCCTTCTAACGTCAGACTTGAGCAGAAGGACCTAGCGAGGGACTTAAGACCACGAATTATACGTTCCGGATGTGATGGCGAATATTTTATGGCTCAAATTCCACCTCTTTTCCAACGCTGGATCCTAGGGATCTTTAACGTGGCAGGTGATGGAAATTGTGGCTATCGAGCTCTTCTTGGTAGGTCTTGGTCATCACGACGAATGTGGCCGAGAATGAGATCTTGTCGGGGAAGAGGTAGACAATAACGAGGAAGTTTACATGCAAATGTGGGGGACTTATTTTACAACTATTCGTAACTCGATAAATTGGTTTGAAGGTCCAACACCCTACGGTTCTTGGATGACTATGCCGAAACGAGCGTGGCTATTGCTGACTCTTAACCGTCCTATTGTATGTATATCAATTCACAATCTATTATGTGTCTTCGCTGAGAGATGGTCCAAATACAGACACAAATATTGTCCCCGTTGTGATTCTTACGTGTGGGAAGACGGTACGCTCACCGTTCTTGCGGTTCTTGATGAAAACTCACCACTCCCGTATACTCACCCACAATGGAGATGGTTCAGAAATGACTTGGCCGCGAGATGGGCACATATGTTTACTCAACGACATAGCATGTTTAGAAAGGCGTAACGATTATTGATTTATATTGTAAATGACAAAACATGTATAGGCGATTCTTGATTTATATTGTAAATGACAAAACATGTATAGATGATTCTTGATTTATATTGTAAATGACAATACATGTATAGGCGATTCTTGATTTATAGTAAGCGACTCATCATCTTTTATTCTGATTTACGCTCTGCTCCGGTTCTTCCTCATCTTTTGTTACAGAGGTCGGATGACATTGATTGGAGGGACATTCATTGTGTCAACAACACACCCGCTTCGTGTTGAGATTCAGTTATGTGCCTTCTTCTCCATCTTATGTGCCTCCCTCTCGGCTATATCTCCATTGCGGATGAGGAGAATTTTATACACCGTCATCCGGTTCTTCCTCATCTTTTATTCTACGGCCGTCTGCGTTGGCGAGTGGCGCGAGATTGCCGGATTGAGGAGCGCATTTGAGTTAGAGTTTCGTGGGGACAGTTGCGGCATCATTGGCGACTACGCCTGGGCGTGATTGATCTTAGTTTCTAGTTATATTGTGATTTTGTGAATCATGTATCAACTATTAATCTATAACAAGATTGGTTATTTATGTATTCGAAGCTTCTAATTTTGTGAACCATGATACTACTGATTTATGTTGTGAATAATTATACAAATTCTTTTGGCCGGATGCAACAAGAAAATCCTTTTTGTGTCATTGTCGTGGATTTATAATTGAAAGAACATCTCAATGACCAAAACTTGTGGTCTGAAGTATTATGCATGTCCTTTGTCAAAGGTAAATAATTAAACGTTTGCTTATTTACTTAAATATATCAATAACTTGTTTGTTTAGAATACATTTCTTATAATTGTTTCATCATGTTGGACCCGAGGGACTAAAGACTATGGGTGTCGATACTTCATGTGGAAGGAAATATTTCAACAAAAGTACTTTGGTCAAGCCTCTTCTTCAATGCGTGCTCAAGCTGCGAAACTAAAGATAAAACGATCAACATGCTATTGGCACAAAACAATTTGTTGAAGGCAAGAATAAAGACGTTGGAGGCATCACTGGAATTGGCAAGAAATCCAGTTGAATACTCATGTCAGTCGAGTGGAATACTCTATGAGCTTATAGATGACATTAATAATCTTCATGTGGAGTAGATTTCGTTGTAATATTGAAAACATTTGTTGTTGTACTTGTTTAATGTTTTAATGTGTAATGTTTTGTTGTTATTGTTTAATTAAATGGAAACAATACACAAATAAATACTCTACATATAAAAACACTACACAAATAAATACACTATACATATAAAAACACTACACAAATTAAATATACCACACAAATAAATACACTATACATATAAAAACACTACACAAATTAAATACACCACACAAAATAAACACTACACAATTAAATAAAATAAAATAAAATAAAAAAAGGTACCTGACACCCGTACGGATGGGCCCCATGGTCTATGGGGTGCCGGAGTATCTCCTCCCTAAAATTAATACCCATTTAAAAACTCAGATCCGGTACATGCAAACATTGAAATTAGCAATACCCATTAATGAAGTACTATTCTTGATGAGGTATGTCCTCCTCCGGATACTCCGGAGGAGACAATCACAATTAACTCCAAATACTTCTAAGACAAAACCAATCTATGATGAGGCATTGTGCACTTTCGGAAAGTTGTCATGACCCATGAGATTTGTATGCCTTTCGCCGGAGAGAAATGTCTACTCCGGAGTATGCGCTCCGCGTGGTTTATGCGCTTTCCGGAGGAGCAATGCCTAAGGGAGAAGCTCGGAGGGAAGCATTATTGCTCGGAGGCATTATGCCTCTCATGAATTATTTGTCGCTTTCGGAGAGCAATGTCTACTGGGATAATTATGCGCTCCATGTGGAACTGCTTTCGGAGAGCAATGTCTACTCGGAGAGGTTATGCGCTCAAGAGAGCATTGTTTGCTAAGGATAGCAATGTTTGCTCATGAGAGCAATATCTACTTAGGAGAGCAATGTGCGCCCAAGAGAGCATTGTTTGCTCGGGGAGAGCAATGTCGCTTTCGGGGAGTTGTCTACTTAGGAGCAATGCGCTTTCGGATAGCATTGTGCCTTTCGGAGGCAATGTCGCTTCCGGAGAGCAATGTACGCTTCAGAGGTAGAACATTGTCTCCGTCGGAGCTAGTACAGCTGTAGCCCGACATACGTGACGATGATGTACTGAATAGGACCGAGGCGCTTGGTCCACAACTAGCACTTTAAGCATAGAGACAACCTTGACCCCGAAGACCAAGCACGGGTGTTCGTCGGCCTTATATGTCGCCCTAGAAGACAACTTAGTTTCCATGAAGGCTTTTGTCATGGAGCTAATCACGAGGTAGTATAAAAGGAACTATTCACACAGAGGATCCTTTACACACACATACTCAGATAGAGACTTCTTTCTACCCTTACTCGTCTTTACTTATCACTTATTATTTATCATTCACTTATACCAAGTACTTACTCTCGCGGAGCTTGGTCTCGGACTAAAAACCAGGCGAGCTAGCGGTTGTCTCTCTATTTCAGCCTACAAGAAGAAGGAGCTCTGCGGAGTCTCCTAAAGCTTAGGGTTGAAGAGCATCTCTGAACTTTTGCTCAAACATTGGCGCCATCCGTGGGACCCTTATACCAATCTACTAAGTTCTAAGCAATGGGCGATTGTATTAGGGATTCTCATCCGGAGGAAGGGAAAAACTTGAACACGAGATACAAGGGACTAGGAGGACTCCTCGGAAGGAACCTCCATTCCCGCCGGACCAGTTCATGAAGGACCTTCTTCACCATTCGTGAAGCAAAACTTTGAGGTGTTAAGGATTGTGGTCAAGGAACTTGACAATATGGGAAAGGAGAAAGCAACCCCCAGCAGACTCTCGTGCGGAGGATCATGAGGTGCTAGACTAGAGGAGTCTCAAGTTATTCCATCCATGGAGGTCAGAGGATACTCCTCCTATGAATTAAGGTCATGCGAAGCACCCTTTTCCCTGTACCCACTAATTTTATCCCATATATCAGTTGCAGATACTTGTAAGTGCTTGAACTCTTTGTCTTTACGCGTTTTAAAACTTCCATGCGGAGTTAAAAAGCACATAAGTAGAGTTGTTGATAGCCCAACTATTAATTTAGCCTTGGCCTCTTGCAAACGATGCATATTACCATATCTGGAGTTTATATCCAGACCTCACACCTAAAACACACGTCGTACATGAAGAAGCACCGTGTTAGGCTTTCTAGGAGCATGTATATCTTACTTCTATTGGAAAGATGATTTCATCTAGTGGAGTAGGAGTGCCTCCTCCGGAGGAGTATCTCCTCCCCACCAGTCACTAGGCTTGACTTATACTATAAGCTTATACCATGATATTGCACCGTGAGCTACAGTCTAAATATTTACACATGGGTGGTCGAGGACCCAACTTTAAGGGTATGGTCATAAAGAGCTAGTACGCAAAGGCACGAGAGTATGCACTGTGCTTCGTTACACGATAGGCCTCCGAGCCAACGTCTCTTTGGAACCATCGTCTGGTTATTAACACGTGAATGTCTTATCTCACTCTCTGGGAGAGAGCTCATTACTGCATGTAGGAGCTTTATCGCATGAATATTAGAACCATAACTTTAGGCTAATGCAAAATTGTATGTATCGGATATGGTGGAGTTATACTTCCTTACTCTCCAGATTACTCCGACCCTCAGCTCCTTAGCTTTCCCCAAGGTGTTGTTTTGAGTCATGACCAATAGCTCTAATCACATGAGCATGCTCAGTTACGCGTTCATCAAGAGCGATATGAGCAGATTCATCCTTCGAGTGGAATGAATGAGAACTACGTGCTTCCTTCATCAGAGTAGTCCTGCCACAACCAAAGGTATCGGAACCTTCCAGAATAGGAGATAGAGGCTATTTGCTTCTTTTCTGAGTTGGGATCTCCGATTATGCCCAGGATGAGGACTATTACCTTTATGTCATAAATAATGGGAGGAAGCAGAGTCTATGGAACAACCTCATGAGTTGTGTGATTGAACTCGTTATCACGAAATAATTAAATAATTTCGGATGGTTCGCTACCTCCGTACAAAAAGGGTAACTCCTACTAATGTGTTCCTTATGGTGGCTGTACCATCATTGGTTAGTGAGCAACCTTTGCTAATTGACTCCACAGGCGGGGACACCCCACCTTTCCTTTGGCGTATAGGCTACGGATGACTAGCTACATCGGTAGCGGAATGTACACACACTATAACTACATTCTTGAGTTGGCAAGTTAAGCAACTCAAAGGAATTAGGTCCATGCTACATCCAAGCGGCTGTGCCGTGGAGGGGCGCCTCCTAAACATCTTAAGGATGAACCATCTTGACTTAGTTTATGAGCTTGTGATGATCTACATAGGGATTGACATCCGATGGTGCAATCTTTGATCTGGCTAAAACTTCAACTAGGTCGTAGCCTCCTCCGAAGTGGTGAAACAACTCCTCTGGAGTGATGATAAAATAATGAATGTAACAGTTAGTAACTTGCTCATAACCTCCTCTGGAGTAGATGAACAATATCTCCTCCGGAGTAATGATGCAATCTTTGGTTGAGAAACCTATCTGGTTAGCTCATGGTCTCCTCACAGGAACAATGTCTCCTTTGGAGTGATGTTATTGATGAGTGTCTAAATACTCATCATTTTTGTGTAATCTAAACTGCAAAATCATCTGAAAACACTCAGAAACACATCAAAATGATCAAAATATCACAAATCGGTGTTTTATGTGTTTTAAATGCAAAAATATCAAAATCGGATGAAAAATGTATCAAGTTTGCAAAATTGGCAGTTTTAGTCCCCAAGTTTTGAAAGTTGTCAAATCTAGTCCACGGAATTCAAAAATGTGGAAATTTATCATTCAAGGTCCCTGAAGTGTTCTAAGTTGTTTAAAATGATCCTTGAATGATTCTTTGGTCAATTGGCAAGAAAGGTCCCTAAACTTTGGAAATTTGCAAAATTAGTCCTTGGACCTTTTAAAATGGATTTTATGCAAAAAGGATCCTTGTTTTATCAATGTTTGTCATGATTGGTCCTTGTGAGAAGTTTGGAAAAGTTCACTTTCAGTCCTTGAAGTTTGGTCGAATTGCATTTCTGGTCCTTACAATATCACTAAACCAAACGGACACATATATATATATCGAAACCCAATCCAACTCTTTGGCCCAATCCTTATCCAAGCCCAAAACTTCTTGACCCTTGACCCCATTGGTGACCACTTGGAGCGGTCGGATTGCATTTTGGCCACCCATAAACCCTTTTGACCCCCTTTTGTGTTATTAAGCCATCGGTCAACGCAAGTCAAACCAAGCAGCCCAAATACGAGCTCTGTAGCTCTATCTCTTCAAGCCGGATATTCAAAACCGAGTGGTTTTCACCACATTTTCAACTCCCTCCATACCATGTTTCCTCCACCCCCTACAAACAACAAAACTCTTAATTGACTCAACCAAATCCATTAAATGATTAAACCTGCTTTGAAGACATTTGGCGCCAAATTCACATGTGGGCGGTTCGATTAATTTGAGTGATCCAAGGGCTCAAATGTGGTGGGAAACATTCAGTACATCAGGAGTCTTTGAAAAGTCTTTATAAAGGAGAAGATGCATTGTATCAACTATCTAGAGTAAAATTTTAGTTTATTATTGTCGTTTTAAGTATTTTTAAGTTTAAGTGTAATTTAAAGCTTTCAAGCATTATTTTTGAGTATTTGTATTGTAAGACTTTTCAAGCAGCAATTTAAAGTTTTAATCATTTCTAAAGTTTATGCAAAATCTCAAGTTTATGCAAATTCTCATATGTTTCCAATGTTGTTGTTAGATGTTTTTATGAACTGAATTAGATCACTTAAGCTCCCAGAAAGCTCATTGAAGCTTTTAGATATTTTAAAATTCAGTTGAGAGTCAAAAATAGAAAATTACCAAAAATCTAATTAAATAGCTAAAAATAAAAATCACATGGAGATGAAGAAGAATTTTGGAGCGAGGGGTATATTTTTGATGGCCTTGGTTTAGAGCTCTGTGGAAGCATTTAGGATTGGTTCTCGGTTCCTAGTTCTCGGTTTGTGCCTCAAAGTCATTTGTAAGCTTTTTGACTAATTTGGCTTTTCATTTGCAAGTGTTCATTAGTTCTAATTTACGTTTCTATTTGTGAATTAGATGTAGTTAAGTGTGTTTAAACAATAAAATCAATTAGTGGTTCTTTTAAATTTGTAGTTTAGTTAAACCTTATTTTGATAGTTAAACAAGCTTAGGTCTAGATTCTTGGTTTCTAGCTGTTAATGTTGTTGATTTATGTTTCCTTAGTTCTAAAATGTGAAAATGCATGAGTTGCAGTCAAGTTAATGGTTGAAATTTGTGAGTAGCTTTGAAAAAAGTTTCAAAAAAGTCAAGATAAGTAGTGTTTGGTTATTGGTATTTGAAGGTATTTTGGTCTTTAGCTTTGTTAGAATTCTTCTTAACTTGGTCTAAACAATGATTTAGTCACAAGAACCGGTTCTTAATAGCAAAAGTCAAAAATTCTTCAAATCATTATTTGTGCTGATCCTTTGTTGAATTTTAAAAAGAAAGGATCATGATTTTGTGTTAGGAAGTTGTTAGTATTGATTAAATAAGTCTTAGTATACCTTATAACAACATATTGATGATTTAGATCAACTCAAAGTTCATTTTGGTCAACTTAGTAGAATAATTAAAAAGTCAAAATTTTCAATAATAGTCGTTTTTGAATAAACTTTGGAATTTCATTGTGAGTTCAATAGTGAGTTTCGGTTTATAAGCTCTTGGGGTATTAGAGTCTAGTTGCTTAACAAAAATACAAAAATACTAGATCTCATTGAATCAAACTTTTAAAGTGCTTTTTAGTTAGCTTGTTGTGGGGCACTGTTTGAATAAGCGTCACTGTGCACGCTTAATGGTTCCATGTTAATAAGCTTGCATTGAGCTTATTAGTGCTTCAAATCTTGTGTTCTCTGATTCTTTGGAAAGCCAACCTGGTCCTCTTGGATTGTCAAGTCTAAGAGTTCACTTTGGAACTTGTTTGATAGAACGACAAGCCTCAAGCTTGTCCCATTTACGTCATTATCAAAGTGCTTATCGCTTAATCATAGCTTATCGATTATGTGCTTCTTTTGCATATTTTAGCCTCATTTCAGTTTCTCTAGCTTGTTTGCATCTGTTTTGAGCTTTTGTTTCATCTGTCAAGCTTGTTTAAGCTTATTTTCACCAAACAAGCTCTTAAGTCCACTGTTGGATCAATAAGCCATCAAAACTGCTTATTTGTGATTTGTAAATTTTTTGTCTTTATTAAAGTTTCATATTATTAGTATTTAAGTAGTTTTCAAAAAGAAAATTCAGAAAAACATCAATATAAAAATAGTGATAGCGTTTATTTAATATTTTTAGCTTTTTGATTTTTCTTTTCATCTTATTAATAAGCAAATCTTGTTTTCTATTTTCTTTGTTTTCTGTCATCATATAGGATTTTTAGAAAAAGTTTCAGATTTTTCTCTATCTTTTTAGTATTTTTTATAATTTTAAATAGTAATTAATTAGTGATAAATAATTAAAAAGCATAAAAAATATCTTTTCTGTTTTAAAATTAGTTTTATCATATTTTAGATTTTTCAAAGTTAAAATTTTATTTTTCCAAGTTCATTTTATATTTTCTAGTATTTAAGTGTATTTTAAATAATAATTAATTAGTAATAATTATATAAAAAGTGTGAAAAATATATTTTTAATTTTAAAATTAGTTTTATAGTATTTTAGATTTTTCAGAATCATAAGTTTATTTTTCTAGCCTTACTTTGTATTTTCTTCTATTTTAGAGTATTTATTAAATAGTTAAAATAGTTTTTAATTAATAGTAATTAATTAAATAGTGTTAAAAATAATTTTCTTTTTCTAATAATTTTCTTTTATTTTTAGGATTCCAAAATGTCATTTTCATATTTTTAGGCCTTTTATTTCTTAGTTTTCACTTTTTATTTTTGTGCGTATACGTAGTTTTTAAAACTTACGTTTACGTTTCTTTCTCGATTGTTGTGCTTTCCAATTACAGAGTCCAATTCTATTCCAAATCAATCAGTAGTGTAATTTCTAATCAAAACCTTCTAGATCACTATCCTTAGTGATCATTCCATCATCTGAATCGAGTTTACACACCATTGAGTCTCCTTGGGACTAAGCGACCGAATTCACTATATTCTCTGATCTTCATTGCATTTGTGTTTAAGCTGTTTTAAGTCTGTTAGACTTGACGGTTTAGCGCAGATCAAAATTTTGGCGCCCATTTGAGCTTTAGCGTGTGTTTAGCCATTGTCAGATCCATTGTTGCACATACCCATCATTTGTAAAAAGTTTTTGTAAAGTTATAAAAAATCAAAAAGTTCATTAGCACTTTTCCTAAAGTGTTAAAAACTCCAAAAAAATATATAAAACAACAAAACAATGAACGCGTTTTCTATTTTGTATTCTCTTTTAAGGTGATTCTTGAAGAGATACGATTTGGTTAAACGGGGCGATAACAAAAATATTGTCCAAAAGTTTTAAACCCATGCACAAATCTTACCTACGTCTTTTCAGGTGGTACTTAATATACATAAAATCAACCACCAAAATCAAGGCGGTGCACTACCTAGCGGGGGTGCGACCATTAATAAGTTCCGAACATCGATTTAAAACTTGCCTTTGTGTCTTTGTGATTTGGTGTACCTTTTTCAAAGAAGCCATTTCATTTGTGATTATTGGTTAAGTTCACTTGTGTTTTGCCTCATTTGTTTTGAAAATTGATCTTTATACATAGTGCATGCTTTTCGTTCTTCTGTTCTACAAGTCCACTTTCGAACTTGGAAAGATTCCTCAAGACGTAGAGGGCGTTCGGCTCCTTCGACCATGGCCGAGGAACGTCTACCACCACCACCTCGTCGAAATGGCGAAGACAAACCTATGAATGAGCTTCTCCAAGCACTCATCGAGGGTTACGGAGATGCCATTGTTGTTCCGACCATCGGTGGCGACACTTTCGAGCTCAAAACCGGGTTGCTTAATCTAGTAACCCAAAGCCAATTCTATGGTTTTGGGCGGGATGATCCTCATGCACACATTCGATGGTTTAACAAGATAGCATCTACCATCAAGTATAAGAATGTCCCACATGAAGCTATCAAGCTTCTTCCGTTCCCATTTTCTCTAGAGGGACAAGCCCGGAATTGGCTTGAGAAACAACCCCCTCGTTCTATAGAGACATGGGCAGATCTTGTCACCAATTTAAGTTAACGAGTTCTATCCTCCATCCCGAACCACAAGTCTTAAGAATGAGATAATGAAATTTTCTCGGAGATTTGATGAATCATTCGGGGAGGCATGGGATCGTTACAAAGAGTTGCTCCGAAGTGTCCGCATCATGGTTTTACCGAGTTAATGCAAATGGATACTTTCTACAATGGTCTCAATCAGGTCAATCAAGACTCTTTGAATGCCTCCGCGGGAGGTAATTTCCTGAGCAAGACCACCAAAGAGGCCTTGCATATCATTGAGAACAAATCTCGGTCCGTCCTTTCGAGCAAAGACATATCGGTCTCATCTGGACCTTCTTCTTCTTCATCTCCCGTGAGTACATCTAGCACCGATGCTAAGATTGATAAACTCACAGACATTGTTCATGCTTTGGTTCTTGCTAACTGAAGAAAGTCTCCTTCACTCAGACTCCTACACATCTTTGAAGTGAAGAAAGTTGAAAGTTGTGTCACCTGTGGTGGTCCTCATGCTTATTACAATTTATGCGCCACCGATGGTAGTCCTTTTGAAGCAAATGCTTTAGTCGGTAGTTCACAGCAAGGAGGTAATCAATACCGTCCTCAAAATGAACCACACTACCGTGCTAACACTAATCAGGCACCACCCGGTTTCAACCAGAATCATAACATGCAAAACCAGAATCAGAACCAACCAAGAATGAACCAAGGTTATCAAAACCAAGGTAATTTCTATCCTGGACCAAATCAAGGTTTCCAACATCAAGGAAACCTTCATCAAAACCATTTCAATCGAGGGAATCAATTTCATGGGAATATGAATCTTAATCAAGGGAATTTTGGCTATAATCAAAACATACGACCTCAAATTGTCCCTCCAGCTCCTCCCGTCATTACTCCTCCGGGACCATCATCGATGAGTTACTGAAGATTCATGAAGTCCCAAGATGAAATGAGCAGGTTGTTGGTCACCAAATTGCGATCTCAAAAGTCTTTAAATGATCGACCCTCGGGCTCAGGTACTTTACCTAGCAACACGATCGCTAACCCGAGGGGCGATGCCAAGGCGATCACAACCCGAAGTGGTGGTTCATACACTGGACCCTTGTTCCTACTACCTCTACTTCTTCGCTCTCCCTAAGGTAGTGGGCGGTGAACCTCCGACACACAATGGACCTCGACTCCAATGCCCCCTCTCTGTGGCAATGAGTCAAGTTACCAAGGAAACAACGGACAAGGTGCATTATTCTAGCCCACGAAGTACTGCACACGTCCTACCTTCGGTAGTCCAACCTCAAGTGGTCCGAAACCCAAGTCAAATCAAGGAGTTGTTTTGAACCTCCTATAGCTCTGTTGAGCATCGAAATCCAAATCTTCTATTCCTTACCCATCAGCTTGAATGAGCAAAAGCTCATGAGAAAGCTAATCATCAAATGGATAAATTTTTCCAAATTTTCCAAGAGTTACACTTTGACATAAGCTTTGCGGATGCTATCATGTTGATGCCCAAGTTTGCATCAACTCTCAAGCACATGTTAAGCAATAAGGAAAAGCTGTTTGAAATGGCTAAGACTCCTCTTAGCGAGCGCTCTGCGGTCATCGAAGAAGCTTCGAGAAAATCTTGGAGATCGGAAATTTCTCTTACCTTGTGTATTCCGGGAATGGTTGAATGCTTTGCCCTAGCGGATCTTGGTGCAAGCATAAACCTTATGCCATATTGTGCGGAAGAAACTTTCTCTTCGGAACTCACTCCTACATGCATGACTCGAGCTTGGATCGTTCCATATCCCGTCCTCTTGGCATCGCGAGGGCGTATTTGTAAAAGTAGGAAAGTTCCATTTCCCAGTGACTCGTGGTTGTTGATTTTGATGCCGATCATCGGGTTCCTCTCATTGTTGGTGAGGATTCACGAGAGCGGGCGTGCTCTCATAGATGTATTTGAGCAAGAAATCACATTACGTGTTGGTAACGAAGCTGTCACCTTCAACCTTGACCAAACTTCGAGGTATTCCGCAAATTATGATTAGAGTGGTTAACCGAATAGATATCATTGATGTTGCTACTGAAGAGTACTCAAGAAGTTCTTGGTTATTCTCATAATTCGTGGTGGGGATTCCACCACATCTTCTCAACCTATCATAGCCAATTCTACTCCTTCTATCACTCCTTTTGAGGGAAATGACTCCATCTTAGAAGAGATTGAGGCATACTTGGCTAGTGATTACGTGCCTTGGGAAATTGATCACGTTCCAATTGATATTGAGGGGGACATACTTCTTATTGAGAAGTTGCTCAATGGTGATCCATCATCAAACCCTCATCCTAGTGATTCAATCCCAATTGAGAATAATCAAAATGAGATTAATCTGGAAGGAGATATTCTTCTTGAGAAATTGTCAAATCTGGATACTTCTCTTCCTCTCCCTCCCATCAAACTTCATAACAAGGAAATCAAGTCAGGTTGAGAAAAAAGAATTTCTGAGGTTGAGCAAGGACTTACCTCCTCATCTTGAGTATGCATTTCTAGAAGGTGATGATAAATTGCCCGTCATTATTGCTCGAGATTTGAGTAAAGATGAAAAAGCTGCTCTCATTAAAATCTTGAAGTCACACAAGCAAGCAATTGCTTGGAAACTCTCCGACATCAAAGGTATAAACCCTGAGTTTTGTACCCATAAAATCTTGATGAAGGATGACTTTAAACCAGCGATTCAACATCGAGACGAGTGAATCCAAAAATCCATGATGTTATCAAACAAGAGGTTATCAAACTTCTTGATGCAGGAGTGATTTACCCGATCTCGACAGTCCTTGGGCCAATTCATTGTGTTCGAAAAGGGTGGCATTCTGTTATCACAAATGAAGATAACGAGTTAATTCCAACTCGATTGGTTACGGGATGGCATGTTTGCATTGACTATCGTAAGTTGAATGCGCCACCGTAAAGACCATTTTCCTCTACCCTTCATGGACCGGATGCTTGAGAGATTAGCAGGGAATGAGTACTATTGTTTCCTTGATGGTTTCTCGGGTTACTTTCAGATCCCCATTGATCCAAATGATCAAGAGAAAACCACATTCACTTGCCCATACGGAACTTTTGCCTACAATCGTATGCCTTTTGGCTTATGTAATGCTCACGCGTTCCAACGATGTATGATGGCCATATTCCACGACATGATCGGGGAAACAATGGAGGTGTTTATGGATGACTTCTTGGTCATTGGGGATTCTTTTCAATCATGTCTCTCCCATTTAGATAAAATGCTTCAAAGGTGTGAAGACACCAATCTTTGTCTAAAGTGGGAGAAGAGCCACTTTATGGTCAAAGAAGGCATTGTCCTTGGCCATAAAATTTCAAAGAACGGGATTGAGGTTGATAGAGCAAAATTCGATGTTATTGCTAAGTTTGCCTCATCCTACTACCGTTAAAGGTATTAGGAGCTTTTAGGTCATGCGGTTTCTATCTTGATTCATTCAAGATTTTTCCAAAATCGCCCGGCCTATGACCCATCTTCTCGAAAAGGATGCTCCTTTTATCTTCTCACCCGAGTGCATCATAGCTTTTGACACATTGAAGAAAAAGCTTCTGAGGCACCATTCTCGTTGCCCCCTGGGACTTGCCTTTTGAGCTCATGTGCGATGCAAGTGATTTTGCTATCGGTGCAGTCCTAGGGCAGCGAAGAAACAAGCATTTTCAGCCTATTCACTCATAAGCAAAACTATGGTGAGGCTCAAACTCATTACACCACCACAGAAAAAGAGCTATTAGCCGTGGTGTATGCTTTTGAAGTTTGGCCGTATCTTATCTTGACCAAATGCGTGGTGTATACGGATCACTCGGCTCTTAAATATCTCTTTGCAAAACAAGATGCAAAGCCGAGATTGCTTCGTTGGATTCTCCTCCTCCAGGAATTTGATATCATTATACGTGATAAAAAAGGAGCCGAGAATCTAGGCTGGCGATCATCTGTCTGATTAGAAAACCCTCACCAAGATGTCTTCGAGAAAAAGGAAATAAATGAAACATTTCCTCTCGAGACACTCAACGCGGTTTCTTTTCGTGGAAATTCTACCACCCCATGGTTTGCTGACTTTGCAAATTACCATGCGGGTAACTTCATTGTGAAAGGAATGTCGACCCAGTGAAGAACAAATTCTTCAAAGATGTTAAACATTATTTCTGGGGCGACCCTTTCTTGTTCAAAATCTGTGCGGATCAAGTCATCCGACGGTGTGTTTATGGACAGGAAGCGCTTGACATTCTCACAGACTTGCCATCTTTGGACCCAGGGGCCATCATAGTCCAAACTACACAAAAGGTGTTTGATTCCGGGTTTTATTGGCCCACAATCTATAAGGATGCCCATGATTATGTCAAAACACGTGGCGCTTGTCAGCGTCATGGTAATATCTCTCAAAGGAATGAAATGCCACAAAATGCCATTCAAGTTTGTGAGATATTTGACATATGGGGTATTGATTTTATGGGGCCATTTCCATCTTCTCGTGGTAACAAGTACATACTGCGTGGTGTTGACTATCTGTCAAAATGGGTTGAAGCAAAAGCTTTACCCACCAATGATGCCCGAGTTGTTGTGAAGTTTTTTGAAATCTCTGTTTGCGGGTTTGGAACTCCGAGAAGCGATAATCGGTGATCGTGGTACACATTTCTGCAATGACCAATTTGAAAGAGTCATGCAAAAGTATGATGTAACCCACCGTCTCTCTCGCATACCACCCCAAACAAGTGGGGCAGGTGGAAGTTTCAAACCGTGGTATTAAAGAATTACGGAGGGCGGTTGGCGAAAACCGTGCCTCCGGTCGGATAAGCTAGATGGCGCACTCGGGCTTTTCGTGCGACTTACAAAACACCCATCGGTGTACTCCATACAAGCTAGTGTACGGAAAGGCATGTCATCTTCCGATTGAGTTAGAGCACAAGGCATATTGGGCCTTAAAACATGCAAACTTCGATATCTGAGGTAGGTGATCACAGAAAAGTTCAAATGAATGAACTAAATGAACTTCGTGATCAAGCTTACGAGAACTCTTTGATCTACAAGCAAAGACAAAGAAGATTCATGACTCCAAGATCAAGAAGCGTTTTCAGCGTTGGTGATCAAGTCCTTCTTTTCAATTCAAGATTGAAGATTTTCTCGGGAAAACTCAAGTCCGTGGTGCGGTCCATTCACTATTGCTAAGGTTTATCCTTATGGTACCGTTGAGTTATCTCAACCCGATGGTCCTAATTTTAAAGTGAATGGTCATCGAGTAAAGCATTACTTTGGAAGGACATTCCCCGTGGTTGTCCCGGATCTACAAACATTCCCCATGAACCAATGAATGCGGGGATCGAGTCAAGCTAGTGACTCGCTAAT
The DNA here is from genome assembly GCA_910596185.1 of Chrysanthemum makinoi. Classification (NCBI taxonomy): domain Eukaryota; kingdom Viridiplantae; phylum Streptophyta; class Magnoliopsida; order Asterales; family Asteraceae; genus Chrysanthemum; species Chrysanthemum makinoi. The sequence continues at coordinate 232,505,729 of OU343221.1, forward strand.
CAAAACATTAGCAGCGCACCATATGGGTTTCACCCATGATTACTGTCTTCTTACCCCTTTCTACCACCCTAGTGTGGGGAGTTTCCCTGTTGTATATTCTCATTCTTTCTTTAAAAAAATCTTCTTCTAAATAAATGGCCGTAATATTTACCTTTTACGTTCTTTGTTTCGGCATAACCGTCGGTACTTTGAATATTGAGGGCAATATTCATTTCTAAGTGTGGGGGGGAATTCTCGCGAATTTTATCATATAATTACACCAATTCCCCCGTTTTTGGCCAAAATTTTTTTTTTTGGAGTAAGTGTTCTACACTTACTCAATTGGTTATCAGTCCGCCATGTTTGATAAACTAAAAGATTGGCTAATCCAGGAGCAAACGGCTCTTGGTAAAGATTTCTCAAATCCATTTATATGGCTTGCAATTTGCCCAAAATTGTATGGTTCCTCAACTCCCCATCATCCTCAAAAGATAATGAGTTGGCTAGCCCGCAAGGTTATGGCTTGTGGTAAAGGCGGTGGAAAATCCATAATTGGTATTCAGCTCACCAAAGATAATATTGATAATTTATCTAAGAGTTGGCTAGTCGAGAAAGTACGGCTTACGGTAAAGACACATCAAATCCGTTATATGGTTTATGATTTGCCAATAAATCATTTGGTTATCGTTGTACCAAGGTTCTTACTTGAATCAAAACAATTGGCTACTCCATAAGTGATGGCTTTTGGTAAAGAGAATAAATCCATCAAGTTTTCTCAAATCATTGTTAGGGACTAGCAATATCTGATGTGGGGGATTGATGAGTGTCTAAATACTCATCATTTTTGTGTAATCTAAATTGCAAAATCATCTGAAAACACTCAGAAACACATCAAAATGATCAAAATATCACAAATCAGTGTTTTATGTGTTTTAAATGCAAAAATATCAAAATCAGGTGAAAAATGTATCAAGTTTGCAAAATTGGCGTTTTAGTCCCCAAGTTTTGAAAGTTGTCAAATCTAGTCCATGGAATTCAAAAATGTGGAAATTTATCATTCAAGGTCCCTGAAGTATTCTAAGTTGTTTAAAATGATCCTTGAATGATTCTTTGGTCAATTGGCAAGAAAGGTCCCTAAACTTTGGAAATTTGCAAAATTAGTCCTTGGACCTTTAAAAATGGATTTTATGCAAAAAGGATCCTTGTTTTATCAATGTTTGTCATGATTGGTCCTTGTGAGAAGTTTGGAAAAGTTCACTTTCAGTCCTTGAAGTTTGGTCGAATTGCATTTTTGGTCCTTACAATATCACTAAACCAAACGGACACATATATATATATCCAAACCCAATCCAACTCTTTGGCCCAATCCCTTATCCAAGCCCAAAAATTCTTGACCCTTGACCCCGTTTGGTGACCCTGGCACGGTCGGATTGCATTTTGGCCTGCCCAAACCACTTTTGACCCCCTTTGTGTTATTAAGCCATCGGTCAACGCAAGTCAAACCAAGAAAAAGCGCCCAAATACGAGAGCTCTTGTAGCTCTATCTCTTCCAAGCCGGATATTCAAAACCAGAGTGGTTTTCACCACATTTCAACTCCCTCCATACCATGTTCCCTCCACCCCCCCTCTAAACAACAAAACTCTTAATTGACTCAACCAAATCCATTAAATGATTAAACACGCTTTGAAGACATTTGGCGCCAAATTCACATGTGGGCCGGTTCTGATTAATTTGAGTGATCCAAGGGCTCAAATGTGGTGGGAAACATTCAGAGTACATCAAGGAGTCTTGAAAAGTCTTTATAAAGGAGAAGATGCATTGTATCAACTATCTAGAGTAAAATTTTAGTTTATTATTGTCGTTTTAAGTATTTTTAAGTTTAAGTGTAATTTAAAGCTTTCAAGCATTCTGTTTTGAGTATTTCAGTGTATTGTAAGACTTTTTCAAGCAGCAATTTAAAGTTTTAATCATTTCTAAAGTTTATGCAAAATCTCAAGTTTATGCAAATTCTCATATGTTTCCAATGTTGTTGTTAGATGTTTGTATGAACTGAATTAGATCACTTAAGCTCCCAGAAAGCTCATTGAAGCTTTTAGATATTTTAAAATTCAGTTGAGAGTCAAAAATAGAAAATTACCAAAAATCCAATTAAATAGCTAAAAAATAAAAAATCACATGGAGATGAAGAAGAAAAGCTGGAGCAGGGTATATTTTTGATGGCCTTGGTTTAGAGCTCTGTGGAGAGCATTTAGGATTGGTTCTCAGTTCCTAGTTCTCAGTTTGTGCCTCAAAGTCATTTGTAAGTTTTTTTTGACTAATTTGGCTTTTCACTGTTGCAAGTGTTCATTAGTTCTAATTTCTGTTTCTATTTGTGAATTAGATATAGTTAAGTGTGTTTAAACAATAAAATCAATTAGTGGTTCTTTTAAATTTGTAGTTTAGTTAAACCTTATTTTGATAGTTAAACAAGCTTAGGTCTAGATTCTTGGTTTCTAGCTGTTAATGTTGTTGATTTATGTTTCCTTAGTTCTAAAATGTGAAAATGCATGAGTTGCAGTCAAGTTAATGGTTGAAATTTGTGAGTAGCTTTGAAAAAAGTTTCAAAACAGTCAAGATAAGTAGTGTTTGGTTATTGGTATTTGAAGGTATTTTGGTCTTTAGCTTTGTTAGAATTCTTCTTAACTTGGTCTAAACAACTGATTTTAGTCACAAGAACCAGTTCTTAATAGCAAAAAGTCAAAAATTCTTCAAATTATTATTTGTGCAGTCACTGTTGAATTTTAAAAAGAAAGGATCATGATTTTGTGTTAGGAAGTTGTTAGTATTGATTAAATAAGTCTTAGTATACCTTATAACAACATATTCAGTGATTTAGATCAACTCAAAGTTCATTTTGGTCAACTTAGTAGAGTAATTAAAAAGTCAAAATTTTCAATGGGTCGTTTTTGAATAAACTTTGGAATTTCATTGTGAGTTCAATAGTGAGTTTCAGTTTATAAGCTCTTGGGGTATTAGAGTCTAGTTGCTTAACAAAAATACAAAAATACTAGATCTCATTGAATCAGCTTTTAAAGTGCTTTTTAGTTAGCTTGTTGTGGGGCACCTGTTTGAATAACTGTCCTGTGCACAGTTAATGGTTCCATGTTAATAAGCTTGCATTGAGCTTATTAGTGCTTCAAATCTTGTGTTCTCTGATTCTTTGGAAAGCCAACCTGGTCCTCTTGGATTGTCAAGTCTAAGATTTCACTTTGGAACTTGTTTGATAGGGCTGCAACAAGCCTCAAGCTTGTCCCATTTCTGTCATTATCAAAAGTGCTTATCTGCTTAATCATAGCTTATCAGTGTGCTTCTTTGCATATTTTAGCCTCATTTCAGTTTCTTTAGCTTGTTTGCATCTGTTTTGAGCTTTTGTTTCATCTGTCAAGCTTGTTTAAGCTTATTTTCACCAAACAAGCTCTTAAGTCCACTGTTGGATCAATAAGCCATCAAAACTGCTTATTTGTGATTTGTAAATTTTTTGTCTTTATTAAAGTTTCATATTATTAGTATTTAAGTAGTTTTCAAAAAGAAAATTCAGAAAAACATCAATATAAAAATAGTGATAGCGTTTATTTAATATTTTTAGCTTTTTGATTTTTCTTTTCATCTTATTAATAAGCAAATCTTATTTTTCTATTTTTCTTTGTTTTCTGTCATCATATAGGATTTTTAGAAAAAGTTTCAGATTTTTCTCTATCTTTTTAGTATTTTTTATAATTTTAAATAGTTAAAAATAGTAATTAATTAGTGATAAATAATTAAAAAGCATAAAAAATATCTTTTCTGTTTTAAAATTAGTTTTATCATATTTTAGATTTTTCAAAGTTAAAATTTTATTTTTCCAAGTTCATTTTATATTTTCTAGTATTTAAGTGTATTTTAAATAATAATTAATTAGTAATAATTATATAAAAAGTGTGAAAAATATATTTTTAATTTTAAAATTAGTTTTATAGTATTTTAGATTTTTCAGAATCATAAGTTTATTTTTCTAGCCTTACTTTGTATTTTCTTCTATTTTAGAGTATTTATTAAATAGTTAAAATAGTTTTTAATTAATAGTAATTAATTAAATAGTGTTAAAAATAATTTTCTTTTTCTAATAATTTCCTTTTATTTTTAGGATTCCAAAAATGTCATTTTTATATTTTTAGGTCTTTTATTTCTTAGTTTTCACTTTTTATTTTGTGCGTATACGTAGTTTTTAAAACTTACGTTTACGTTTCTTTCTTCTGATTGTTGTGCTTTCCAATTCTGAGTCCAATTCTATTCCAAATCAATCAGTAGTGTAATTTCTAATCAAAACCTTTACAGATCACTATCCTTAGTGATCATTCCATCATCTGAATCAGTTTTACACACCATTGAGTCTCCTTGGGACTAAACGACCCGGGAATTCACTATATTCTCTGATCTTCATTGCATTTGTGTTTAAGCTGTTTTAAGTCTGTTAGACTTGACGGTTTAGCATAGATCAGTTATAAACTTCGGTTGAGTAACCAATCCAGTTAGCTCATCATCTCCTCCGAAGTAGAGGAACAATGTCCCCTTCGGAGTGATGTTATAAACTTTGGTTAAGTAACCAATATAGTTAGCTCATGGTCTCCTCTGAAGTGGTGAAATAACCCCCCCCCCCCCAAGAGTGATGGTAAAATAATCAATAGAACAATTACTAACTAGCTCATAATCTCCTCCAGAGTAGAGGAACAATGTCTTGTCTAGAGTGTTGGTATGATCATTGGTTGAGCGACATATCAGGTCAGCTCATAGTCTCTACTAGGGTAAATGAACAATATCTCCTTCGGAGTGATGACATAATCGTTGGTTAACCAACCTATCTAGTCAGCTCATGATATCCACCTGAGTAGAGGAACAATACCTCCTCTAGAGTGTTGATATGGTCATTGGTTGAGCGGCATATCAAGTCAGCTCATAGTCTCCTCTAGGGTAAAGGAACAATGTCTCCTTCGAAGTGATGACATAATCTCTGGTTAAGCAACCTATCTAGCCAGCTCATGATCTTCTCGTGAGTAGAGGAACAATATCTCCTCTAGAGTGTTGGTATGATCTTTGGTTGAGCGACATGTCAAGTTGGCTCATAGTCTCCACTAGAGTAGAGGAACAATGTCTCCTCCGGAGTGATGGAAAAATCTTCGATTAAGTAACATGTCGAGTCGGCTCATAATCTCATCTGGAGTAGAGGAACAATGTCTCCTCCGGAGTGATGGTATAACCTTTGGTTGAGCAACCTCTACTTAGCTCTAATAACTTCTCTCTAGTAAGTAGATACACCAGATGGAGGGTGTAGCATGAGGATACTGATCCAAGTGTTGCATATATTAAAAGCACCAATGCTAGGTGCGACATCGGTGTACGCTACACATAAGAGCATCTAAGCAGACACGATACCAGTAGGGAAAAGTGATCGGTTCCAAACAGTCAAGTCTAATCACGCAAGTCTGCCACTTGTGAATGACAGACTGTAACAGACTTAAAACTGCTCAAAAACCAATACAATGAAGATCTGAGGAGTATAATGTTTCCCCGGGTCGTTATGTCCCAACGAGCCGTGCGAGAATAGTCAAACGTTTAGTGATCGAGGAGTTTGAATGAAAAAAGGATTTGGATAAGATTGTGAGTGATATTATAACTACAGAAAAGCCAACAAATTAAAACGGCTTAAATGCAAATTAAAGAAGATTAAAAAGATAAAATCTATTAAATAAACGCTATCACTATATTTAAAATGATAAACGTTTAAAACCTAAAACTTACGTTTTAAATTAAACACTACGTAACGTACAAAATAAAACGTGAAATCTAAGAAATAAAAGTCCTAAAAATATGAAAAATACATTTTTACAAACCTAATGATAAAAGAAACTTTATAGAAAAAGAAAATTATTTTTATAACTAATTATCTAATTATTATTAATTAAAAACTATTTTTAACTAATTAATAATTACCTAAAATACAAGAAAATAGGAAATAAAGCTAGAAAAATAAAATTATGAAATGGAAAAGTCTAAAATATCAAAAGAGAATTTTAAAAACTATTTTTATATTTTTCTGGTTATTTTTCTATTTTCTAGGAATTTTAAACTATTTAAAACTAATTAAATTATTAAAAATTACAAAACAAACTATGAAAAATATGGAAAATTACTTTTTTTACTTTTTATATTTATCTAAACCTAAGAAAATTGAAAAATTATTTTTTTGAAGCTTTTCTTAATTTTTTGTATTAAATCCTATTTAAAAAGTACTAAAAAGTGATTTAAATTAAGAAAAATAGCAAACAAGCCTAGAAAAATCTGAAAATTTCAGGAAAAAACTAAAATAATATTAGGAATATAAGAAAAATGGAAAAACAGGTGCTTATGTGGAGGAATATGCAACTGCTTAAACAAGTGCTTATTATTAAGCACTAAAATAAGCCAAATGGAACAAACAAGCTACCTACTGAATACAGATGTTCTATACTACTAAAAATGACCAATTGCAACCAAAATCAACAAACTTCAATCACTGAATAACAAACTACAAGGATTTGATCTCTATGAAATTTAAGTCCAAAACAGGTTCTGGGTGCTAAGTTTGGGCACATGCACAAGCTTAAAAATAAGCTCAAATGGAAAAATACCAATTGGGACATGTAAAGGACCTGGTTGAGAGTACTTGCTCCAAAAATCAGACCATGCTAAGCTCTTGTGAGCACTGTGCACTAGCTGCAATTTCTGAGAAAATTCTCAGTATTAACTGAGCAGTGAACAGGGCAAATTTGGCCTAAAAGAGAGGACTGTTTGGGGCTTCTAAATAAATCACAAAATTCTACAAAAATGCTTATAAGAAAGGGGACCAGCTGAGCTTTTTGAAACACCAAGATTCACTGAGTAAGTCCCAGAAATGAACTCAAAACAATTCTCTCTAATTGACCCCAAAACAGATTTTTCACATTTTTTTGACTTTTGACAAATTGATGAAATTTGACTAAGTTGAACTTTAGATCCAATTTTTGGCTTAACACTGATGTAATATGATAAAACAATTGTAATGCAAACAAGCTTATGGATATCTAAACACAAAATGATGATTTGCTAATCCCAAATCCCCAACAGTGGACAGTTAGACAAGTTTAGAATCAATTTTGACTTTTTGTTGTAGCAGGCTCAAGTTATTGACTCAATTGAGCTTAGATATACTTACTAAACATAAACCATTAGAACTTAACCAATGAGTAGACCATTAAGACAGAATGATTAGTAAATCCAAACACCCTTGTTTGTGATTGTTGTGAAGATTACAAGAGACAAACACTGATGCAGCCTTGAATCAATGATCAAACCACATTCATATAACCTGATTACAGCTTCTAAGACAGAAATGAAACAGATTTAACTATAAAATCAGAAAATGCTAAGAAACTTGTAATTCACTTACAAGGGGTCCTCTGCCACAATGGCTTGCAACTGTGAACTAAGTACCACTAGCCTAACCACACCAACCCAAATAGCTACTATTCAACCCAATTCCAAGCCTGCATCACCCATTGACTTTTGTTGACCCAGATGCAAAATGAATGGAAACTAGAATTTGAACTTGTACAATACTTTCACAAGCTTATTTAAGCTTATTGGACCAGAAAATAAGGCTAGTTGAAGCTTTTACCTCAGAATTTGAAATAGAAAAATTCAACAGTAGACAAGAATGGTGAATTGTGACCACAAACAGATTTTGATGCTTGAGATTAATTGAAATACACTTGAACACTTAAGTTTAATACATTTTAACAAAATATTACAATTCTAACACTGAAAATAAGAACTTAACATAAAAACGACATTAAGAAATTTTAAGCTAAAAATTCTACTCTCCTCTTTGCTTCCTTTTTCTTTCTTTTATACCCAAACTCCTTTGCCTCTCTCTTCTGATGAAATCCCACCAATTCTCAGCCCTTGGATTGCTCAAATTAATCACAACCGTTTAACTTGATTTTTGGCGCCAAATCTAGCTTTTGACAATGAGGTTGAGTGAGGAGGTTAGGGGAGCATTTAATGATGTTTGGAAGTTAGTTGGGGGTGAGGGAACAATTTTGAGTGATTGGTGAGGAGGGGGGATGGGGGAAAGCTTGTTTGCAGGATAGCAGTTGAGAGGATGACTTTTGGCGGGTTGAGTATTTTGACCAGATATTGACCAACAGTGTTAATAATAGATGGGGGTTCATAATTCCAAATGACAGGGGTCCAAATTGATGAAAGGTCCAAAATTGAGTTAAAGGGTTTAAAAATCCAAGGACTAAAGTTGTAAGATCTGAAACTTCAAGGACTTAGGCTGCCAATTCTGAAAAAGATGTTCCAAGGACTTAAAGTGACAATCTTCAAAAGTATAAGGACCAATGTTGCCTTTTTCACATTTTCCAGGGACCAATTCTGCCAACTTTTAAACTTGAGGGACCATTTTTGCAATTTTCTCAAACTTTTAATATTTTTCACCAAAGGACTAAATTTGACAACTTATGATTTAAAAAGGACCTTTGGTGACTTTACTTTTGAAATTATGTGCTCAGGGACTGTTTTTGACAACTTTTGAAACTTGGGGGACTGAAACTGCAATTTTTGCGAATTTGATAAGTTTTTCATCTGATTTTGATATTTTTGCATTTAAAACACATAAAACACTGATTTGTGATATTTTGATCATTTTGATGTGTTCCTGAGTGTTTTCAGATGATTTTGCAGTTTATTTTGTACAAAAATGATGAGTATTTAGACACTCATCAATCCCCCACACTGAGATATTGCTAGTCCCTAGCAATCTTTTGAGAAAATTTAATGGATTTCATCTCTGTACCAAAAGCCATTACTTACGAGTAGCCAAATGTTTCAGTTCAAGTAAGAACCATGGTACACCGATAACCATCCGATTTATTGGCAAATCATAAACCATATAACGGATTTGATGTGTCTTTACCCGAAGCCGTACCCTTCTGGACTAGCCAACTCTTAGATAAATTATCAGAATTATCTTTGGTGAGTTGAATACCAATTATGGATTTTCCACTGCCTTTACCACAAGCCATAATCTTGCGGGCTAGCCAACTCTTCACTTTTTAGGATATGGTGAGTTGAGAACCATACAATTTTGGGCAAATTGCAAGCCATATAAGCGGATTTGAGAAATCTTTACCAAGAGCCGTTTGCTCCTGGATTAGCCAATCCTTTTGTCTTACAGACATGGCGGACTGATAACCAAATGAGAAAGTGTAGAACACTTACTCCAAAAAAATTTTGGCCAAAAACGGGGGAATTGGTATAATTATATGATAAAATTCGTGAGAATTCCCCCCCACACTTAGAAATGAATATTGCCCTCAATATTCAAAGTACCGGCGGTTATGCCGAAACAAAGAACGTAAAAGGGAAATACTACGGCCATTATTTAGAAAGAAGATTTTTTTTTTTTTTTTTTTTTTTGGAAAGACTTATATACAAAACATGTGGGGCAACCCCCCCACACTAGGGTGGTAGAAAATAGAAAGAAGTCAGAAATACGGGTGAAAACCCATATAGTGTGCTATTGTTTTTGATTCCCGAGTCGCTAGCTTGACTCGATCCCCGCATTTATTGGTTCATGGGGAAAGTTTGTAAATCCGGGACAACCACAGGGGGAATGTCCTCTCCAAAATAGTGCTTCAATCTATGTCCATTCACTTTGAAGTTTGGCCCGTCTATTTGAGACAATTCGACGGTGCCATATGGAAACACTTTGGTAATGGTGAATGGACCAGTCCAACGGGTCTTAAGTTTCCCCGAGAAGATCTTTAATCTAGAATTAAAAAGAAGGACTCGGTCACCAACGTTGAAAACGCGGTTCTTAATCTTTGAGTCATGGATCTTCTTTGTCTTTTCTTTGTAGATCAAAGAGTTCTCGTAGGCTTGATCACGGAGTTCATTTAATTCGTTGAGTTGAACTTTCCGATGATCACCCGAAGACTTGAGGTCGAAATTTGCATGCTTCAAGGCCCAATAGGCTTTGTGCTCAAGCTCGATCGGGAGATGACACGCCTTTCCATACACGAGCTTGTAAGGAGTACACCCGATGGGTGTTTTGTAAGCGGTACGGAAGGCCCAAAGTGCATCTTCAAGTTTGTCCGACCAAGAGGCACGATTTTCACCTACGGTCCTCTCCAAGATTCTTTTCAAACCACGGTTCGAAACTTCCACTTGCCCACTAGTTTGTGGGTGATACGCGGTAGAGAGACGGTGGGTGACACCGTACTTAAGCATTACTTTTGCGAATTGGTCATTGCAAAAGTGTGTACCGCGATCACTAATGATGGCACGAGGAGTTCCAAAACGGGTAAAGAGAGACTTTTAAAACTTCACCACTACTCGGGCGTCGTTGGTAGGTAGCGCTTTCGCCTCCACCCATTTAGACAAGTAATCGACCACCACGAGTATATACTTGTTCCTCGAGAAGACGGAATGGCCCCATAAAGTCAATGCCCCATACGTCAAATATCTCGCACACTTGAATGGCATTTTGAGGCATTTCATCTCTTTTAGAGATGTTACCATGACGTTGGCAAGAGTCGCAAGATTTGACGAGGTCATGGGCATCTTTGTAAATTGTGGGCCAATAGAAACCAGAATCAAACACCTTCTTGGCGGTGTAGTTCGGGCCATTATGTCCCCCCGTGGGTCCATGATGACAAGCCTTGAGAATATCAGCGGCTTCTTGGCCGTGAACACACCGTCGGATGACTTGATCCGCACAAACCTTAAACAAGTAGGGGTCGTCCCAGAAGTAATGCTTAACATCTTTAAAAAATTTGTTCTTTTGTTGGGACGACATCCCTTTCACAACAAAGTTACCCGCATGATAGTTTGCAAAGTCGGCAAACCATGGGGTACTAGAATCTCCACGATGAGATACCACATTAAGTGTCTCGAGAGGAAACGTTTCGTTTATCTCCTTTTTATCGAGCACACCTTGATGAGGATTTTCAAGACGGGAAAGATGATCAGCCGCTAGGTTCTCCGCTCCTTTTTTATCACGGATGGTGATATCAAATTCTTGTAGGAGGAGAACCCATCGGATCAATCTCGGCTTTGCATCTTGCTTAGCAAAGAGATATTTGAGGGCGAGTGATCCGTATACACTATGCTTTTGGACAAGATCAAGTATGGCGAAACTTCTAAAGCATACACCACGGCTAGTAATTCTTTCTCCGTAGTGGTGTAATGTGCTTGAGCTTCGGTCAAAGTTTTGCTAGCATAGTGTATAGGCTGGAAATGTTTCGATCTTCGTTGCCCCAAAGCGCACCTATGGCGAAATCACTTGCATCGCACATAAGCTCAAATGGTAGGTTCCAATCGGGGGCAACAAGAATTGGTGATTCAGTGAGTTTCTTTTTAAGAGTTTGGAACGCTTCAATGCACTCACTAGAGAAGACGAAAGGAGTATCCTTTTCAAGAAGTCGGGTCATTAGCCGGGATATTTTCGAGAAATCTTGAATGAAACGACGATAGAAACCGGCATGACCAAGGAAACTTCTAACTCCTTTGACAGTAGTGGGAGGAGGTAGCTTTGAAATAACATCAACTTTGGCTTTGTCCACCTCAATCCCTTTCTTAGATATTTTATGGCCGAGGACGATTCCTTCTTTGACCATAAAGTGACATTTCTCCCAATTTAGACAAAGGTTCGTGTTTTCACAACGTTCAAGCATCTTGTCCAAATGGGAGAGACATGTTTGGAAAGAATCCCCAAAGACCGAAAAATCATCCATAAAGACTTCCATAGTCTTTTCGATCATATCATGGAAAATGGCCATCATACACCTTTGGAACGTACCAGGAGCATTGCATAAGCCGAAAGGCATGCGTCGGTAGGCAAATGTTCCATAAGGACACGTGAATGTGGTCTTTTCTTGATCTTGGGGGTCAATGGGTATCTGGAAGTAACCTGAGAAACCATCGAGAAAACAATAGTATTCGTTTCCCGCTAACCTCTCAAGCATTTGATCCATGAAAGGTAAAGGAAAGTGGTCTTTACGGGTGGCTTCATTTAACTTTCGATAGTCAATGCAAACACGCCATCCCGTAACCAATCGAGTAGGAATCAACTCGTTTTCATCATTTTCAACAACAGTAATGCCACCTTTCTTGGGCACACAATGAACGGGGCTCACCCAAGGACTATCCGAAATAGGGTAAATCAGTCCGGCATCGAGAAGTTTTATGACTTCCGCTTTGATAACCTCATGAATTTTAGGATTCACCCTTCTTTGGTGTTGAACCGCTGGTTTAGAGTCATCTTCCAGGAGAATTTTGTGAGTACAAAATTTCGGTCAACCCCGGATGTCGGAAAGTTTCCAAGCGATAGCTCGCTTGTGTGACTTCAAAACCTTTATGAGAGCGGCTTTTCATCCTCACTCAAGTCTTTAGCAATGATGACGGGTGATTTATTGTCATCCTCCAAAAATGCATACTCGAGATGAGGTGGTAAGTCCTTAAGTTCGACCTCGGGAGGATCATCAGATTTTTCAATCGTTTTGATTTCCTCTTTATGAAGTTCTTGAGGAGGGAGTGATGAGGGATCATCATTGAGCAACTTCTCGATGAGAAGAATATCTCCCTCGATATCAATAGGAGCGTGATCAATTTCCCATGAAACCGAATCACTAGACAAATATGCTTCAATCTCCTCCGAAATAGAGTTACTTCCCTCAAACGGAGTGAGGGATGTGGAAGAGAGAGCAACGATGGGATCAACCGAAGTGGGATTGCCACTCGAGAATCCAAGAAGTTCTTGAGAATATTCCTCCGACACAATGTCAATGACATCAATCATGTTGACGGAAGTGTCTTCATAACTAGGGGAATATCTCGTAACTTGATCGAGGTTGAAGGTAACGGCTTCCTTGTTTGACCTCAAAGTGATTTCCCCTTTATCAACGTCGATAAATGCACGACCCGTTTTAAGAAGCACCTCCCAAGGATGAGGGGTACTCGGGGATCGGCATCAAATTCGACAACAACAAAATCGGCGGGGAAATGGAATTCTCCTACTTTCACACAAACATCCTCGGCAATACCTAGCGGACGAGAACATGCGGTCCGCAAGCTCGAGGATCATACATGTAGGTGTAAGCGGAGGTAATGAAAGCCTTTTCCACATGGAGTGTGGCATCAAGTTAATGCTTGCACCAAGATCGGCCAAGGCGGAGCATTGAACTATTCCTTGAAAATCACATGGGATGAGAAATTTTCTGGGGTCTCCTAGCTTTTGGGAAGCTTTTAAGGATAACCGCCGAACAATTCTCATTCAAAGAAGTTTTAGCCAATTCGGAAATCTTTTCCTTGTTAGTCGTGAGACTTTTGATTGTTGGACCGAATTTGGGCATAAGAAGAAGAGCGTCCGCTAAACTAATCTCGAAGTGCAAATCTTGAAAGATTTGGATAAGCTTTTCCATTTGTTGATTAGTTTTGTCGCGGGCCTTTTGATCATTAAGCCTTGAAGGATAAGGAAGTGAAGGCTTAGGATTGGTCATCGGAACAACGGGTTCCGGAATTGGAGGTAAGTCGACCGACGGTTGGACTTGTGCGGTACTTCGTGGGCTTGAGATATGCACCTCGTCCTTTGTCACCTCGGTTTCTCGTTCCACATCCTTCACCGGAGAAGGAGTAGGCATCGAGGGTTCCTCATAAGATTTACCACTTCGAGTGGTAATAGCATTCAACTCACCCTTAGGGTTGGGAATGGTGTTACTTGGAAGAGATCCTGAAGTTGAAACTTGATTCTTTTGACTTACGAGAAGAGCAAGCACGCTATCGATCTTGCTATTTTGCTGATCAATCTTGCTACTAGTTGTTCTAATCTCAGATGTAAAATCGTTTCTCATAGAGGTAATCTGATTTTGCATGGACACCATCTTAGCTTCATTGGTTTTGATGTAACTAACAATGTCAATGGAAGCTTGAGGAGGTGGAGCTTGAACAGTTTGTTGTGGAGCTTGGAATCGGTTTTGATTATAGTTCCCTTGATTTTGAGAACCTTGATTTTGAAAATTCGATTGATTCGATTAAACTGATTATTTCTTTTGATTGTTCGATTTTGATTAAACCCGGTGGTCCAAGGTAATTGTTAGAACGATAGCTTAGAAGGTTACGGTCCCCTTGCGGTTGGTAGGAGTTACCCCCCGAATTGTAGGAACCTTGAGCAGCATATACGCTCTCTTGAGTGAAACCACCGGAGGCTGGACACTCAAAATAAGGATGTGGACCACCACAAGTCTCACAACTCTTGTTCACGGCATTAACTTGTTGATTAGCATTTGTGTGATTCATTTTAAGCATGGCGGCTGATATCTCTTCCAACTTTTTGTTGAGAGTGGTGAACTCCGAAGATGGAAGGGTGGTGGATCTCGCTGACTCACTCCTCTCGGCAGAGGAATCCCAATAATTGTGGTGGGCAGTCATATTTTCGATGAGATCATAGCACTCTTCGGGTCGCCTTTTCATAAAGGTACCACCGGCAGCAGCATTGATTGTGTCACGATGTCTCAGTGTTAACCCGTTATAGAATGTATCTATTTGGGTGACAAGCAACATGTTGTGGTTCGGACATCGGTCAATTGAAAGCTTATAGCGTTCCCATGCCTCGAATAAGGACTCGTCGAGAAGCTGCCTAAAATTGCTGATTTCATTCCTTAGTTTCGTCACCATCGACGGTGGAAAATATTTTGCCAAGAACTTGGAGATCATTTCATCGAAACTATGGATTGAGTTCTTGGGAAGACGATCAAACCATGCGGTGGCATGAAGCGTCAAGGAATAAGGAAAGAGGTATAAGCGAAGGGCGTCATCGGAGACCCCATTTTGCTTCATACTTTGGGTGACAGTGAGAAATTTGTCAAGATGCTTGTTGGCATCTTCACCCGGTGATCCGCGAAATTGGCAAAAGCTTTGGACTTGTTGAATCATGTGATGTTTAAGTCCAAAGTCCGTGGCTTTCGATGTTGGGGGCAATTGGACCGCCCGTCCATTCATCGTGGGTTGGCAAAGCTCCTCCATCGTTCGGAGATCGGGAGCTGGATTTGGTGGATCGGGTTGGACTTCAGGTTCATCCCCTTGGATTCGGACATGGTGGGATGCTCAACGGTGCGTATCTCGGTACGTTTTCTTTGTTAAGAATACGTCTACGAGCTTGCGGCAGTCGCTTATACACTAGAGTTAACTCTAAGAAACCTCAGAGTTAAGGAGAGAAATGGGAATTATGAAAATCTTTCAGATGAGAATGAGAATTATGAAGACGTTTTATAAAACTTGGGTGAGGAGAATCTTTATGGGTTTTACGGTTCGAAGCGTCGATATCACAACAAAATCAATTAACACAAGATCGAGGCAAAACAACAGTGAACTTAACCAATAATCCAAGATGAATGGCTTCTTTGGAAAAGGTACACCAATCACAAGGACACAAAGGCAAGTTTTATATCTTTAGTTCGGGAACTTATTATGGTCGCACCCCTAGTTAGGTAGTGCACTGCCTTGGTTTTTGCGGTGGTAATCTTTTAAGTTGTTATTATTAAAGAAAACGACGAATCTTTTTGTATTTTTATTATTTGATACATATATAGAAACAAAAGGAAAATATTTTTGTGTTTTATACGTTTTTGCTGTTTTTGGGTTTTTTTTTGGATTTTTTTACAAAAATATGGATATATATATAGATAGAAATGGATGATATGAACAAATGAGTGAGTATTCAAACAACTAATCTGCTAGACGTAAGACAATTAGCACAGCTCCCCGGCAGCGGCGCCAAAATTTGATCGGTTCCAAACAGTCAAGTCTAATCACGCAAGTCTGCCACTTGTGAATGACAGACTGTAACAGACTTAAAACTGCTCAAAAACCAATACAATGAAGATCTGAGGAGTATAATGTTTCCCCGGGTCGTTATGTCCCAACGAGCCGTGCGAGAATAGTCAAACGTTTAGTGATCGAGGAGTTTGAATGAAAAAAGGATTTGGATAAGATTGTGAGTGATATTATAACTACAGAAAAAGCCAACAAATTAAAACGGCTTAAATGCAAATTAAAGAAGATTAAAAAGATAAAATCTATTAAATAAACGCTATCACTATATTTAAAATGATAAACGTTTAAAACCTAAAACTTACGTTTTAAATTAAACACTACGTAAGCGTTAAAATAAAACGTGAAATCTAAGAAATAAAAGTCCTAAAAATATGAAAAATACATTTTTACAAACCTAATGATAAAAGAAACTTTATAGAAAAAGAAAATTATTTTTATAACTAATTATCTAATTATTATTAATTAAAAACTATTTTTAACTAATTAATAATTACCTAAAATACAAGAAAATAGGAAATAAAGCTAGAAAAATAAAATTATGAAATGGAAAAGTCTAAAATATCAAAAGAGAATTTTAAAAACTATTTTTATATTTTTCTGGTTATTTTTCTATTTTCTAGGAATTTTAAACTATTTAAAACTAATTAAATTATTAAAAATTACAAAACAAACTATGAAAAATATGGAAAATTACTTTTTTACTTTTTATATTTATCTAAACCTAAGAAAATTGAAAAATTATTTTTTGAAGCTTTTCTTAATTTTTTGTATTAAATCCTATTTAAAAAAGTACTAAAAAGTGATTTAAATTAAGAAAAATAGCAAACAAGCCTAGAAAAATCTGAAAATTTCAGGAAAAAAACTAAAATAATATTAGGAATATAAGAAAAATGGAAAAACAGGTGCTTATGTGGAGGAATATGCAACTGCTTAAACAAGTGCTTATTATTAAGCACTAAAATAAGCCAAATGGAACAAACAAGCTACCTACTGAATACAGATGTTCTATACTACTAAAAATGACCAATTGCAACCAAAATCAACAAACTTCAATCACTGAATAACAAACTACAAGGATTTGATCTCTATGAAATTTAAGTCCAAAACAGATTCTGGGTGCTAAGTTTGGGCACATGCACAAGCTTAAAAATAAGCTCAAATGGAAAAATACCAATTGGGACATGTAAAGGACCTGGTTGAGAGTACTTGCTCCAAAAATCAGACCATGCTAAGCTCTTGTGAGCACTGTGCACTAGCTGCAATTTCTGAGAAAATTCTCAGTATTAACTGAGCAGTGAACAGGGCAAATTTGGCCTAAAAGAGAGGACTGTTTGGGGCTTCTAAATAAATCACAAAATTCTACAAAAATGCTTATAAGAAAGGGGACCAGCTGAGCTTTTTGAAACACCAAGATTCACTGAGTAAGTCCCAGAAATGAACTCAAAACAATTCTCTCTAATTGACCCCAAAACAGATTTTTCACATTTTTTTTGACTTTTGACAAATTGATGAAATTTGACTAAGTTGAACTTTAGATCCAATTTTTGGCTTAACACTGATGTAATATGATAAAACAATTGTAATGCAAACAAGCTTATGGATATCTAAACACAAAATGATGATTTGCTAATCCCAAATCCCCAACAGTGGACAGTTAGACAAGTTTAGAATCAATTTTGACTTTTTGTTGTAGCAGGCTCAAGTTATTGACTCAATTGAGCTTAGATATACTTACTAAACATAAACCATTAGAACTTAACCAATGAGTAGACCATTAAGACAGAATGATTAGTAAATCCAAACACCCTTGTTTGTGATTGTTGTGAAGATTACAAGAGACAAACACTGATGCAGCCTTGAATCAATGATCAAACCACATTCATATAACCTAATTACAGCTTCTAAGACAGAAATGAAACAGATTTAACTATAAAATCAGAAAATGCTAAGAAACTTGTAATTCACTTACAAGGGGTCCTCTGCCACAATGGCTTGCAACTGTGAACTAAGTACCACTAGCCTAACCACACCAACCCAAATAGCTACTATTCAACCCAATTCCAAGCCTGCATCACCCATTGACTTTTGTTGACCCAGATGCAAAATGAATGGAAACTAGAATTTGAACTTGTACAATACTTTCACAAGCTTATTTAAGCTTATTGGACCAGAAAATAAGGCTAGTTGAAGCTTTTACCTCAGAATTTGAAATAGAAAAATTCAACAGTAGACAAGAATGGTGAATTGTGACCACAAACAGATTTTGATGCTTGAGATTAATTGAAATACACTTGAACACTTAAGTTTAATACATTTTAACAAAATATTACAATTCTAACACTGAAAATAAGAACTTAACATAAAAACGACATTAAGAAATTTTAAGCTAAAAATTCTACTACTCTCTTTGCTTCCTTTTTCTTTCTTTTATACCCAAACTCCTTTGCTCTCTCTTCGATGAAATCCCACCAATCTCACCCTTGGATTGCTCAAATTAATCACAACCGTTTAACTTGATTTTTGGCGCCAAATCTAGCTTTTGACAATGAGGTTGAGTGAGGAGGTTAGGGGAGCATTTAATGATGTTTGGAAGTTAGTTGGGGGTGAGGGAACAATTTTGAGTGATTGGTGAGGAGGGGGATGGGGGAAAGCTTGTTTGCAGGATAGCAGTTGAGAGGATGACTTTTGGCGGGTTGAGTATTTTGACCAGATATTGACCAACAGTGTTAATAATAGATAGGGGTTCATAATTCCAAATGACAGGGGTCCAAATTGATGAAAGGTCCAAAATTGAGTTAAAGGGTTTAAAAATCCAAGGACTAAAGTTGTAAGATCTGAAACTTCAAGGACTTAGGCTGCCAATTCTGAAAAAGATGTTCCAAGGACTTAAAGTGACAATCTTCAAAAGTATAAGGACCAATGTTGCCTTTTTCACATTTTCCAGGGACCAATTCTGCCAACTTTTAAACTTGAGGGACCATTTTTGCAATTTTCTCAAACTTTTAATATTTTTCACCAAAGGACTAAATTTGACAACTTATGATTTAAAAAGGACCTTTGGTGACTTTACTTTTGAAATTATGTGCTCAGGGACTGTTTTTGACAACTTTTGAAACTTGGGGGACTGAAACTGCAATTTTTGCGAATTTGATAAGTTTTTCATCTGATTTTGATATTTTTGCATTTAAAACACATAAAACACTGATTTGTGATATTTTGATCATTTTGATGTGTTTCTGAGTGTTTTCAGATGATTTTGCAGTTTATTTTGTACAAAAATGATGAGTATTTAGACACTCATCAAAAAGTAACGCAAAGATGTTGATCTAAGTGCTACATTCGAACATTGCAACAAATATATATGATATGATAAATTTACAAAATACAATTGTAGTTAGTGCACATCAGAAGATATTGATACAGTACATGCGATGTTTGGCACACAAGCTAGTTCATTGCACTGAGTAAATCACACGAACAACGAACCAGGCGTTGCATCGGTAGGCACTGGGTAAAAAACTTTGGGCATTGCATCAGTATATGTTGTAGTGTGTATAATGTTTGGGTATGCTTGCGCATGTAGCCCAGCAGCCTTATAATGACTGGAACTATACAAAATAAACTAATGTTCCAATAAAGAAAACATGAGGGCTTAGGATAGGGGTATGACCCTGGGTCCGTCAGAGCACTTCACGATCAGATATACCCAAGCTTGGAGTAACCTTGAAAGGTCCTCCGGTACACCGCGTACCTCTTTCACCAAACAAAAGTGATAAGTTAGAAACTAAACTAACTACTTATTAGAAACTGGAACATGAAACTCCTGAGAGAGCTCTTGGATCGTAAAGTCGTTTCTTCTTTATACCTGTCGGTGTAAGTACTCGATCAATGATAGCCTTTCATAACTTAGGATCCTTGAAGAGTTTTTATTCAAAAGCCTACGATTTACAACATGAGCTTTATCCCACTCATCCCTCATATATTTGGGAGGATTGCTGCTTAAACCTGCATCATAAGGATATGGCATGTTGTAGGGACCAGGAGTGGAAGAAAAAAAGCTCCTTGTAAATTGTGTCTCTAGCGGTATCTCCTACTTTGGCATGATAATAAAACCCAGTGTTCTCATTATCATCTTTGTCAGTGAGTTCATCTTTATCTGACCCAACACCATCAAAATTCTCACCTCAAGCAATATCAGGATGATGCATCTATTCATTGGTGTCATACTGATGAAAATTTTTCTGAACACCCTGAGGCTGAGAACCTATATCGGTATCATGACCATGTGTGGCTACTCCAAGGCTGAGTCCTCTCTCCCACACTCTGATGTTTTATATCCTTCTCATTATCTTGAGGTTGAGTGACTGTTTCCTTACCTAAAAAGAAACTTAGGAAAACGGGAAGTAAAAAATATTGACTAAAGTAAAAAGGGCGATTAGGAAATACCTTGAACTCCATCGAAAGATACATCAGTAATATTATTTGGAGTCATGGAGGATTCAGTGTGGTCAGGACCATAAGATGCTTGGTTCGAAGGAATAATGGGAGAAGCACTCACCTCTCACCCTATTCCTGGATCAATAGACTAGAGATGGATAACATTTGTGAGTTCGGTCTCGTTAGCCCATCCAGTATTTTCTTGATCGATTTCAACATGCTAGGCGTCTGAGTAAGCATCGGAATCCACACTCGATGAATGATCATCTAAATTCTCATCGCTTCCGCCTTGCTCATTATCATTTTAAACATTTTGTTCACTTGACCCTACCACAGTTGTTCTTGGCCGCCTTTACTTTTTTTTTGGTTGGTTGCATCGGTAGATACCTCTGGCCGAGTAGAGGCTTTTCGCTTAGCCGTGTTCTTAGCCTTTGCAACCACCCAGAGTCAGCCCGGGTGGCAATGATCTCCTCCATAGTAGGCTCAAGGATAGTTGCTCCCTCTGGAGCAGGTGGTGTGGTTCGACCAACAAGTCATTGTATAACATTGGTGTCTTGATCATGCGGTTCCTCCTTTACCTTAGTACCATCCCAAGAGGGCATAAGCATGAAGTCATAAATACTCATAGTTGCGCATGCTAGTGAATAAAAGCTCCGAAACGAGTTTGTGATGCTAGCTCCAAACAAAATTCCCTTGGGCTAGGGATACAACAATTGAAACTCTTGAGGTGACCTCTGATCCGGACTTGTATTTCCCCAAAACTTTGATCAAGGCAAAGTCTTCCTAGACTCCGATCAAGACGCACTAGCTTAAAACTCCTTTTGAAACAACTCACCCGAATAGAAACTTTGGAATACTATTCAAAAAAGAAAAACGATTCGAATAAAATATATATATATATATATATATATATATATATATATATATATATATATTATTAACTCCGAATGAGTCACGCAAACTTCGATCGAAAACAAAACTCCGGACGAGCCAAACCAAACTCCGATCGATTCACACCTAGAAAACTCCGATCGAGACATGGCTCACCCAAAAACTCCGATCGAGGCTCACCCATCCCAAACAACCTCCGAATGAGACACCACGTCTCCCAAAGCTCCAATCGAGACAACAAACCCTCCGAGGGAAATTTTTAAACCTCCGATCGGAACAAGCACAACTAGTGGAACCTCTGATAGAGGCAAGCTAATCAAAACCCCCGATGGAAATCCTATTGTTACATAAACTAACCCCCTCGAGACCTCCGGGTGAGAAGTCTGAATGTGAACACTAAATGAGTGGGCTATGGTTTATTCAAATAACTCTTAATGAGAACACATAGTAAAATCCTTAATATATAAACAACATCACCAAAGTTCCTTCTAAATGGGCCTCTGGATGAAACCCCCTCGGGCTAAGGATACTCCGATTGAAACTCTTTGGGTGATTCCCGATCGAGATCTCTGATCAAGACAACTTGTGTTAGTGACAGAAAAACCTTAAATAAAAACTTAAAGGTTAAGACCTTTGATCAAAACCCTTGGTATAGCCTTCGATGAAGACCTTTTAACGAAACACCAATGGAAAGCACAAATCGAAAACTCCGATCAAGATAAGATCCGAACGAAACCCTTCGGTTTATGATGTTATATCCTAACGAGGTACTCAAGCGGATAGATAAACAATGAGCCTTTTTGGGTTGCATTGGGCCTCCAGACAAGGCACATGTGTGAAATGGTCAGGCGACATTCCCAGAGTCTAGTACCAACTCTTTAGCAATACGTTAGAACTAGACTGGGGGGACATGATGAGGCACATGATCCAAAACTATTATTGTGTCCGAAAAATCACTTAGCCTCCGAACGAAACACTGGGACGAACGAGCAACCTCTCTAATTAGCTCGAAACTCTGACATAGAGGCACAATATTGGCACAACACGCAATTTACAACATAAGGAACGTCACTTCGGGAAGTGGATTCCGCTCTAGTTTCGACTATGGAGATATGGCGTACAATTCATCACCAACATACGGTGTGAATTACTAGGCGGAAATCGCCAACCAAATCGATATTCTTCTCGTCACCTTCTTGTATGACTAAGAAGGAAAAGTATATAATCAATCTCGTCACCTTCTTCATTCGAGGGCTCAATAGAGCCTACTTGGGAGCCTTGCTTGGTTAACCTCCCCTTTTTGGTAGCATTAGAAGACTCTTGCGACTTAGTAGAGGCTTTTCGCTTGGTCGATGCCTTTGCCTTTGCAACCAATTTGTGATCAAATCAAGTGGCAATTATCTCCTCCAGAGTAGGCGCATGAATAGCCATGTCTTGTAAGACAGGTGAAGTAGTATGGTTAGTTACCCACTCTTGTATTGAACTTCAAAATTTAATGGTATTCTTGGAAATTCTTTCATCCTCAATCGAGACATTCGAACAAATAGACAAATTTATCTAAAGTACCAAATCTTTGGCAATTTTGGCCTCCGAACCAGACAAGCTTTTTTCTTTTAAGTATAGTACCAACTCTTTGACAATACCTTGATACTAAACTGGGGGACATGATGAGGTATGTCCTCCTCCGGATACTCCAGAGGAGACAATCACAATTAACTCCAAATACTTCTAAGACAAAACCAATCTATGATGAAGCATTGTCTGCTCAGGAGAGTTGTCAGCCCATGAGAGTTGTCTGCTCAGGTGAGCTGTCTGCTCAGGTGAGCTGTCTGCTCAGGTGAGCTGTCTGCTCAGGAGAGAAATGTCTACTCAGGAGAATTGTCTGCTCACGTGAGCTGTCTGCTCAGGAGAGCAATGTCTACTCAGGAGAGCTATCTGCTCAGGGGAGCATTGTTCAGCCAAAGTGAGCTGTCGCCAGGTGAGTTGTCTGCTCAAGAGAGCAATGTCTACTCAGGAGAATTGTCTACTCACATGAGCTGTCTGCTCAGGAGAGCAATGTCTACTCAGGAGAGCTGTCTGCTCAAGAGAGCATTATTTACTCAGGATAGCAATGTTTGCTCATGAGAGCAATATCTACTTAGGAGAGCAATGTCTGCCCAAGAGAGCATTGTTTGCTCAGGAGAGCAATGTCTGCTCAGGAGAGTTGTCTGCTTAGGAGAGCTGTCTGCTCAGGAGAGCAATGTCTGCCCAGGAGGTAGAACATTGTCTCCGTCGGAGCTAGTACACTGGTAACTGACATACGTGGTACGATGATGTACGAATAGCACATACGCTTGGTCCACAACTAGCACTTTAAGCATAGAGACAACCTTGACCCCGAAGACCAAGCCTGGTGTTCGTCAGCGCCTTATGTGCTGCCCCTAGAAGACAACTTAGCTTCCGCAAGGCTTTTGTCATGGAGCTAATCACATGTAGTATAAAAGGAACTATTCACACACATAAAGAGGATCCTTTACACACACACATACTCCGATAGAGACTTCTCTCTACCCTTACTCCTCTTTATTTATCACTTATTATTTATCATTCACTTATACCAAGTACTTACTCTCACGCCGGAGCTTGGTCTCGGACTAAAAACCCGGGGCGAGCTAACGGTGTTCTCTCTTATTTCAGCCTACAAAAAGAAGGAGCTACCGTGGAGTCTCCTGAAGCTTAGGGTTGAAGAGCATCTACAAACTTTTGCTCAAACAATTCTCAAAATTACATGTAAAGTTAACAATTAAAGTAAACCTTCAACTCTGAAGTATCTGACTATAAAGGTATGTAGATTTTTTATACGATGGCGACGGTGAGTCTACTAAAGTGTGTGCAGATCGTTTCTTGTGATTGTAGATTTGTTTGTGTCGATCGATCTATATTGTTTCTGGTATTGATTGGTAGATGACGGGTTTAGATCTTATTTGTATGTTTAGTGTCTTCTTGACGTTGAAGATGATGACAAATGGACGGTGGAAGTGGCGGCGGCACCGTACCCGGAGACGACGGGTCACGGTGGTCACATGGGTTGGACATGAGCTGTTGAAAAGGTCTAAACCCAGAAATGATTGAAAGCTGAGATATGTTTGGAGATGAGACATAAAGAAGATAGATTATTACTTTTAGTGAAATGACCATCATACCTTTATGTGTATATGTTCTTCTTTTATTTGATCAGATGTTGTTTTTTGATCCAACGGCGTATAAAGCTTTTTATACTTTTTAAAAAGTGTCACTTTTTATTTGATCCGGTACCTACAAGCACATGGGGTACATATATAAATATTATTGTGTGTAACAATTAATTCAACAGGCTAAGAAGATGACCCATTAACTTTGTGGGTAGGATTGGAGGATATGAGTTGGCCGATAGTATTGGGGTAGTCCACACTACTCTATATATACCACTCAACATACTACTCTATATATACCACTCAACATCTATACTTACTAGTTACGTACTAACCACAACTCAGTAACAAACATATCACTCTAAAGTTATCTACTTGTCTTGTTACTAAACACCATCTTTTCTCCCTTGGCCTACCGCCACACATCACCACCATGGCTAACCAGAAACCCGAAGAAAACGGTGTTTCTAGTAAGACTAAAGAACTCGCGGACTTTGATCCACCAAAAGCACCTAAGAGAAACAAGTATGCTTTTGCTTGTGCTATGTTGGCTTCCATGACTTCTGTCCTACTTGGTTATGGTAATTTTGCAACTTGATTTCTTTATGTGTGGCTTGTTTTGAAATTATAACATCTCCTAAAGTCACAAAACATATATTTGTTCATTTAAAACTTTTAAACAGGTATGTATTGTACTAGCTAGTTACACAGTGCAAGTCATATTATCAATAAGACAGTACGAAAATCCATGCATCATGGTAACTATTCATAAAATTAAGGACCATTGCTATTACATCCCCCACACGAACATGCTTTCCAACATAAAACAAACTTCACGTGTCGCACGACATTTTTCCTCAAACAACATTTCTCAAGTAAAAATACCTACCTTTAATTTAAAAAAAAAAAAAAAAATCTAATCTTCGGTTATGCTCAAATCTATATATTAAACTATTAAAATCCCAACCAACAACAACAGTCTTTCAAGATCTCAAAATATAATATTTTTTTTCTCGACTGTCATTGAAATATATGTTGGCAACTTGGCATTTAAGCATATCAGCATGCAATAATACAAGTGCTACCGAACTGCGTGTAGTTAGCGGTATTTTTAAGATACTCTAGTCAAGTAGTTGTGGGTTCAAGTCTCGAAAGAATTCAGATATAATGTGTATATTGTGAAATTCTTAATTTTACATTAAAAAAACAATACAACCTAGTGTTAGATAATACGTACATGTGACATCTTTGGAATATGTATATATTCCTAAAACGTTGATAATCGACAATATTTTATGACAGATATCGGTGTATTGAGTGGGGCACAAATCTACATACAAAAAGATCTTGGTTGTAGCAATACTCAAATCGAGATACTTGTTGGTATTATTAACATATACTCATTAGTCGGGTCTGCAGCAGCTGGGAGAACTTCAGACTGGATCGGTCGTCGTTACACGATTGTTTTGGCAGGAGTTATATTCTTTACTGGTGCAATCTTAATGGGGTTTGCTACAAACTATGCGTTTCTTATGTTTGGTCGTTTTGTTGCTGGTATTGGTGTTGGATACGCACTTATGATTGCTCCAGTGTATACTGCTGAAGTCTCACCAGCTTCTGCTCGTGGCTTTTTGACTTCATTTCCTGAAGTGTTTATTAATGCTGGTAAGCATGCATCTTTTTATATATTGTAGTACATGATATTAGTTAACTTATCAGACTAATGTTATAGCCTCTTAAAAGAAATCATAATTGTGAGGTCTTTTTATTTGTTTAAAAAAAAAGGTTTTTTCAGAGATTTCAGTTAAGAACAACCATGTGCCATTTGAAAAAAATGCGAATAAGAGTCACACAAATTAGCTTTTTGATTAGATAAGTTATACAACCTCAAGAAAAGAAAATAGTCACATAACTCTTGAAAAAAAACGTGACCAAACACCTTAAAGGATTATTTTAGTTTTCTTTATCAAAATACAATAACTTTGTCCAAACTCATTTTAAGTTTATGTTGAACTATTTATATGTCTTCGTTAATATTTACATCTTGTAACCAAAAAATTATTACTATAAATACAAAAATTTATATGACTATTAGTATACGAGATGTCTTGTAACTTGTGTTCTGAGCATTGGTTTTTTTTACAGGAGTATTGCTTGGTTTTGTATCAAACTTGGCATTCTCAAAGCTCCCGCTCCAATTAGGATGGCGATTTATGTTAGGAATCGGAGCTATCCCTTCGATATTCCTAGCCTTAGGTGTCTTAGGCATGCCTGAGTCACCTCGTTGGCTTGTCATGCAAGGTCGACTAGGTGATGCCAAAACTGTCCTTGATAAAACATCTGATAGCTTAGAAGAATCAAGGCTTCGGTTAGCTGACATCAAGGCAACTGCTGGAATACCTGAAGACTGCGATGACGATATTGTCCAAGTTTCAAAAGATAGCCATGGTGAGGGCATATGGAAGGAGTTGCTCATCCATCCAACACCCACAGTTCGCCATATTTTGATGGCAGCCATTGGTATTCATTTCTTCCAACAAGCAAGTGGAATAGATGCTGTTGTGTTGTATAGCCCGAGAATCTTTGAAAAGGCAGGGATTGTTAATGATACACCAAAGCTATTAGCAACCATAGCCGTTGGTTTCGTGAAGACTATCTTTATTTTAGTGGCGACGTTTTTACTAGATAAGGTTGGACGACGACCACTTCTATTATCTAGTGTAGCTGGTATGATCTTATCGTTAATGAGCCTTGGGATCGGGCTGACTATCATAGACCATTCCGATCATAAGATAGAATGGGCTATAGCACTTTGTATCGCCACAATTTTATCCTTTGTGGCGTTCTTTTCGATTGGGATGGGCCCGATCCCCTGGGTCTACAGCTCAGAGATTTTTCCACTGAGGTTGCGAGCCCAAGGATGTAGTATGGGTGTGGCAACGAATAGAATTGTGAGTGGGGTGATTGGAATGACATTTATATCCCTATATGAAGCGATTACGATTGGTGGGGCCTTCTTTTTATTTACGAGTGTAGCCGTTGTGGGGTTCGTGTTCTTTTATACCCTGTACCCCGAGACACAAGGTAAAAACCTTGAAGAAGTTGAGGAAGTGTTTGGGACTTTCTTTAGGTGGAGAACAAGACAGGCAGAATTGGATGGGGCAAAAGAGTCTGAAATGGCATCAAAGAATGCCCAAAACTAAGTTTTAGGATTTAGAGATGGCTAATATATGTATGTAATTATTGTCTTTTTTTATCAAGGGTATTCTAGTCATTTACTTGTCGATTCAAGTTAGGAGAAGTTTGTGTTGGTTATAAGATGAATGATATATAATGTAATAATACTACCTTCAAACTAGAATGGTTATATTGCATAATGGTTTTAGGCAAGGCCGGTTCTTGGCAAGTGCAACCTGTGCAAAGGCACAGGGCCACCAATGATGTAGGGCCAAATTACTGTAGTACCCATAATCAAAATAGTGTGTCTGCACATACCCATCTTTCTTCTCAATATCAAAACTACCCATCCATGTCGGGTATATATTTTCACTATATACACGACATGGACGTGTATGGCCATAAATGATTGTTGCAAATAAATTTTTAGCATCTCGGGTACAAAATCACATCTATACACGACATGGTTTTGACATGGTTTTTTTTATTGTTGTTCACACTTACCCACACACATCTAGTGTATTTCTATACACGACATGGTGAGTAAATACACGACAGGGGACAAAGTTTAGGGCATGTCGGGTATAGATGCATGAAAATACACGACATGGTAAAAAGACAAGGCCATGTCGTGTATAGAGGATGGAAATACACGACATTGACATATTTTGCATTCTCATTTGAAGCCCTAGACAATCTCGTGTATTATAATACCTTATACACGACATGTTTTAGGGTTTTGTTTATTTTCTACGATACATGTTTTAGTGGTTATATATATATATATATATATATATATGATTAAAGGTGCTTAGTCATTTCTTTGTCAGAATAGGTGAATGAGTAATCACGTCATTTTTTTTTTATGATTAAAGCTGAAAAATCAAATATTCTGTGTTATCAAATCAACATTGTAAATGATTATGTTTTGGTGATCATCCATTTGTACTTTCTGAAATAAGGTTGTTGTGGAAATACATACTAGCATAACATAAACATGACATATGTTACAAAATCAAACCAATGTAAGAAAACAACATAAAAAGGTACTAGTTAGTTTACAAACCAAATAAATTAAACCAACTATTATTTGATGACTGAGAGTTTTGATCATTTAAATCTTGAGAGGCGTATGGTTGGGAGTCGTATTGGTCATAACACGGATACGGGTTTTGATGATCATTTTGTTCATGACTTGGTTGACCTTGGTCATATGGGTCTGTTGTGTAAAACATTTGATCATATGGTTGTGGTGAGTATGTGTTTTGTTCAAACGGTTGCGTTGGGTATGAGTCATAATTAGGGAAGCTGTGATCAAGTGTTTGAGTCGGGTATGAGTTGGCCGTAGGTGTATTTTGAGGTTGCTCGTTAACTGACTTTTTTTTCTTTGGGTATTCTTTCCGTTTTAGTGGCTGGAAGACAAATGGTTTTTTGCATTGCCCACGTTTGTGGCCTGCTTCACCACACCTACCACAATGTTTAACTTGTGGTTCCTCACCCTGAGATCGTATACGGTCAGTATTTTTTGGCCGACCAGGTTGCGGGTTGTCTTTTCGTGGAGGAGTGATGGGTTGTATATACCCTGGATAATCCCATTCGTGAAAATCTCCCACAAAATTAACCGACTCTGCGTACGTCGCCTGGTATATTGGTTTTTTAAACCAATGTTGAACAAATTGCACACAATCCGTTTGATTCAAAAACCTAGTAACAGCAAAAACGTGACCACAAGGTATCGAAAGCGCCATTTGCGGCATTCACATGACATGTTCTCTAAGTTCACTTCACGATTGTATCGCCCATCATAAACATGGAACCGACTTTCATTAACCCCATATACACTCCAAGTTGCGCTTTTTATTTTCCTCCTATCCACCTTATGGGCAGCCCAATCTGTGATTTCATACTTCATTTTTTTGCATGAACACAAAGGCGTGAATAAGTTTCTTTGTAGTAAAAAACCATTTAAAAATATATTTTCTTTTGGAAGATAAATACCTGCAGCTTGTCGCCGTTTATAATACCAATCTTGCACCATTGATCGATATTGCTCGGTCAACATTGTGATTGGAAGCTTCCTTGATTTTAAAGTACAAGCATTAACAAACTCAACGCTGTTTGATGTACAATAATTGTAACGAGTGCGTGGGCAATACGCTCTGGACCATCTTTGCACATCTGCTTCAAGTAACTTGTTGTACGCCTCAGGCTCAATAGCCTGCAGAATTTGCATCTGACTATCAAATTCTTCAGGTGTATACGCTTTGCATATGCTCCAATATAGCCCCTTTGTTTTTTTTCTTTTTTAAAGAAATGTTCATCAAAAGATGACGACAACAAATACCATGAAATGCCAATGGGTATTCATTGCGTACTGCTAACGCAATGGCAGGGATGCCTATCGATATTATAACCAAATCCCGGTTATCACCTATGCATTCTTTAAGTACGGAAAACCACCATGACCAACATTCACGGTCTCCCTCTGCATAGACCGTAAGCAATTGGCACAATTTGGTTGTTTCCATCCATGCCTACTGCTAACAAGTTTGTACCTTTGTATACACCCTTTAAATGAGCCCCGTCGACTATAAGCATAGGGCGGAGATGTTGCACTAACGTCGAATCTACAAAAAATAATTGTAAACACACGTTATAATAAATTTACAATAATTATTTCATGTTTATTTATTTAAAAAATATGCATATGATAGTTGTAAATACTTACTGAAACACCAATGGCAACGAATAACATCTCGAAAACTCCTTTTTCGTTTGTCTTGATCGTGTGATAGTGCACGGGTTTTTTTTCTAGATTGTGACAATAGTACGGTAACATTTCAAAAGATTCCGTCGGTGAACCCCGTATCATTTGTAACCCATAATCCTTTCCTCTCCATGCTTGTTTATAAGATATATTTATTTTATATCTTTGCCAAGATGTTTTTTGTATATCTTTCGGTTTCAAATCACGGTTATTGTCTTTTAATTTATCTCTAAAAATGTGACCAATAACCTTTTTATTTGCATTTCGATGGTTAGGATATGTTTGAGTTTTGGGACATGTGTGAGTATCTATCATACCTGTAACTCGAAACACATTAGTTTTTTCCACACGTTTAGCGCAAATTCTCCAGTTGCATTCTTTAAAATGATAGCACTTACAAGAAAACCTATCTGGTTCCGACCTACTTACCAAAAACTGGTAACCTTCTTGTATACATTTCAACCTAATTGCAACGTCTAACTTTTCTCTTGTGTCAAAAAACTTTCCGACATAAACGTCAGCATCGCTATTATATTGATTTGAAATTATTGGTCTCGGGTGGTAAATAGGTGCTTCTGGAACATCAGTCATCAATGAAAAAATATTCTTCCAGTCATGGTGAATTGGTTTTGGTTTATCATCTACACCAACAAAACAATCATTTTCTTCATCGTCGCATCATCATCGACCGAATGCAAATGATGATCCCGCTTTTGAAATTTGGCTCATCTTTATATCCGGAATCATTATTTTCATAATCAATTGCTTCAAATTTTTGAGATGGGCCATCATTTAAAAAGACACATTGTTTTGAAAAGCGATGACCGGTGTTTTCGTTAGGTGTTTCTAAAAATTGTAAAGCGTTCGGTTTTCTTGGGTTGACCTAAAATATGTAGTTTCTTCCAACTGTGTTGTTTTAGCCACATACAGATGAGACATTCCTGTATTCGCATAAGTGTAATCAGCAAAAAAAGTTACCTCGTCGTTGTCAGTGATATCCATTCGAAAATCAAATGTCGGGTGCTTAAATTTAAAATTAAGTTGAATATTGGGATCCAACTTGAATTTATAACGCACAAACTCAACTAACCATGAGTATGTGATATTAGTGTACATGACCACACCTTGTTGAGTATTATCAAAATGTAATAAACAGTTGAATTTATGAATTTCTGAAGTCATGGTGATGTATATATGAATTTGCTATGTTTGGATATACATTTCGGTTTGTATATATATATATACATACAATGCTGTGTAAACTTTTACCGAAATATGAC
Organism: Chrysanthemum makinoi; assembly: GCA_910596185.1. NCBI lineage: Eukaryota > Viridiplantae > Streptophyta > Magnoliopsida > Asterales > Asteraceae > Chrysanthemum > Chrysanthemum makinoi. The sequence goes on from OU343221.1 coordinate 232,537,358, forward strand.
ACAGATGGGACAACTCTATGACAACGATTTGACTACTCCATGACTATTTCTTGTACATGTAAATTTTTACCCGAAATATGACACAGATGGGACAACTCTATGACAACAATTTGACTACTCCATGACTATTTCTTGTACGTGTAAATTTTTACCTGAAATATGACACAGATGGGACAACTCTATGACAACGATTTGACTACTCCATGACTATTTCTTGTATGTGTAAATTTTTACCCGAAATATGACACATATGGGAAATGATTTGACCACTCAATGACTCTATTTAAGTCTTACATTGTAAATCTATTTGCTTAACAAAAATCATTCAGTAATTTATCTCTTTACATTCTAAATAAAATGTCAGACAACATACCATTCGACCTTCAAGTTGATATCATGAATAGACTTCCGTTAAGTCTTTCTGCGGTTTCGTAGTGTCTCAAAGAGATGGAGGTCTTCCATAGACTTTTCCAACTTCATCTGTAGCTACGGCTTTCGTGATCTGATATGTGTTGTTTTAATTTAACATATATGCAAGGTAATGTAGGTTTTATGTTTTCAGTTAATGGAAGTTTAGCTTTCACGCACCTAGATACAACTCTTCATCTTCCAACTCTTAAGCCAATTGCTACTTAGGCATCGGTGCTTTTCATATGGTTCAAATATGATGGTTGTTATTTGGAACCCATCAATAAAAAGATCTATAGGTGTATTAGTCCCTAGTTTCTTGAATCAACTGATTCACCAAAATGGTCATTGGTTTTGGTGTGCGTCGACAATTTAGACCTAACCATTTTAAAAGTTAATTACCCGTTATACGGTCAGGGGCCATGGTACGTTTCAGTGTATACATTGAGTTCGAGACGCTGGAACCATCTTGAAAGTGGCGTTTTCCCGAGAAGAGATTAGAATAAAGCGGTCGGCCAAGCAGTAGTGGGTGGTAAAATTTTCTGGCTTGGTTATGAAAAATTTCATTTTAATGATGGTATTTTGTACAAACGATATGTGATTGTTTCATTTGATTTGGTTAGTCACCAATTTCTAGACTTAGGCATACCTGAAGAGATAAGACGCATGGTTGGGCCTCCATTCTATATATCCCAACTACTGAACTCTATCGTAATTTCGGGAAGTTTCCTTGCGATGGGTACAAAGTTATGTGTGCGTGGGTGTTAGAAATTGATGGGGGCATTGTATCATCGTGTATGCGTGCTATTCACCATCCCATATCCAATTGAGCATGTGGTAAAATTAGTTGGATTTACCAAGGATGACGAACCAATTGTTGAATCTAAGAGCAACGAACAACTTGCTCACTCGCTACAAGTGTCTGAAGCGAGCTTCTGAAGTGTTGCAAAACATGGGTATTGAAGCGAATGGTGGTTCATTTTTCATTGGCCCATATAAAGAATCACTAATTCTTCTTAATGAACCAAATCATACCATTGTCGTTTAGTTTGTGTCTTTACCGTTATCAATGTTTGTTTTTGTACTATTTTTTTAACTATTTAAATGCAAGTTGTTTGTGGTTTTTTAACTAATCAATGTTCTACATTTTTAGCAATGTCATATTCAACAACATGATTCTATAATGGTCAACTATATAAAAAGTGACATAGTTAATGAATTATTGCTCTACAATAGTTAATGAATTATTGGTCTATAAATGGTCAGCTATATAAAGCCATTCTAGTGGTAGCATGTGTTGACAATTCCATTACATCAACGTGTATGTGTAATTTATTACACGATATATGACAAGGATTTGACAGTTGGTATTTTGTACACTGACATAGATTTGACAATTCATTGACATTAACGTGTATGTGTAATTTATTACGCGATATATGACAAGAATATTTTCTTTATCCCGACATGATTTGACAACACCATAACGTTGGGGGTTCTTCAACCTCTTCAAACAACCCGACTAGGATAATACCTGGTCCTGCTGGTATTCTTCAAGCAGCTATTCTCCGCAAAAATTCAGACATTAGGGAAGGTGGCCCCGAATATTGTGTAGTGCCAACACAAGAGTATGTAAGGAAAATAAATGAGGATGTCAAGGAGGATGATCATTTTACCCGTGGGCCATGGCTAAGCGCGATTCATAAGCTTCATAATGATGAAGATGTCATCGTAACTAGTTGTCTTGGCCATGTAAAAAACTATTGTGTGAAAGGGAAGCTTGAACTTGTTGTAGCTGTAATCAAGACTTGTATACCTAACGCGCTTGGTGAGCTAACAGTGACACTAAAAGATCCAACAGGGACAATGTCTGGTACAATTCATCACAAAGTCCTTACAGAAGAGGCAGGTTACAAAAAGTCTATCAAAGTCGGAGCTGTGTTGGTACTTCGTAATGTTTCGGTGTTTACCCCAAAATCAACACCCCTTCTCTTAACATTACATTGAGGAACATGGTTCTTTGTTTTCGACAAGGATACAGTTTTTATTGGATGAATCTTTACATATTCATCTCCTACTTTTAGGTAATGTTATCTATGTAATGTTTATCTAACTCAACGTCATCTATATGTAATGTTGATTTACTTGAATAAAAGTTTGAATTAACATCAAATATAAGTTAAACATAAAATATAAAAATATATACAACTTCCATTAAAAATCACTGTCAATCATATCCACAAGAACTAGTCTCCTCGCAACACAATCGTAAAACATCTTAGAGATACTATATCTAATATTCTTGAAAAAGCCTTCAACATCATAACTCCATTGTGGTGGAAACTTACCAGTAACAAACTCATGCATGAGCCAACAAGTGATGACTCCACAATCGTGAGTGTTAGTTTGGTGTGGGATCGGAAATTTTTGGTCGTTGTAACGGAATTTGAAATTGTAGTGCAGACGTCCGGTTCTTGTGAAATGTCCTAGCTCTTCTAAACATTTGTTAAGAACTCCGGTCCATTCTAGAACATACCCTCGTAAATAATCACAACGCTCCATGCTAGGCAAAGAGTCGAGAACACGAAGGTGGATAACCTTAGATCAATAACTGATGTGACCCAATGATTCCCTCCTGCATTCATCGGCATCACCACCTGCGTCGAAAGTATATTCAAATATATACGATTAAATAAACTAGTAAAGCGTAATGTATGAGAAAAATTAATTATAGGTTGAAACACATTTACTTACCCAGGTTACTTGATCCCATGAAGGGTACGGCTGCATGCTACCATCTAATGTTCCCATAATCGAAGGAGCTATCGAAAGCATGGGTACTCTACCACCATTATCTGTGGGGTAAGTGGATGATGTCCATGATGACGATACTGTCCATGGCGCGCCATCTTGCCTTCTTCTTATTAATAGCTCAACCCAACAATTCATTTGTTGAGTCAAGAGATTAAACAAAATCATTTTACGTTCTTCAAACTAATATAATCTAAACTTTTTAAAAAACATAACACTATACTTACGTCGTCAGACAGCCAACCAATTTGACCGGTACTCACGGATCGTGCCGTTCTTGTATAATTTCGGAAGTAGTTGTTGAAAGAAGGTAAGCTCTGCTACCCAACCCTTTGGATGGCAGTCAAGGTATATCGGGGATGGGTTTAATAGAAATTCCTCCAAACTAACATAACGCTCACGCCTCACCTAAAAAAACAAACGATAAAATACAATATCAAACATTGTTAATTAGCAACTTCATGTTAATAAATTTAAATGGTCCAGTATACCTTATTAGGGTCAACATTATAAAGCTGCAAGTCCGACACGGCGACTACCAAAACAGGTAACACCACCAGCATACTCTTTATACTCATGAACCGCTTTTTCTTCCAAATTAAATTTGGAATGTTCGAGGTACTCTTTTTTTGCGTCTTCTTAGCGGCACGTTTCTTAGGCAAGATTGTGGTTGGCCCCTATTCGGTGTAAGGATATTGCGACATTTACCGGACGACAATCCCTCTTTGGTCGCCGATCGGATCCTTAAAAGATAATAAACAATAAAAAATTTAAAAATCAATATAATTACTAGTAACAATATTAACAATGAAATATTTTATGTAATTAATAGGTTACCGGGACGTCGACACCAACGTCATAGGCGTGAGATGGTCCTGCCTGATAATCAACAGGCGTGGCAAGTGAGCCGAACCCAACTGGCGTACGGGAAGCCATATGTCCGGTGGAGGGAAGCCATGATGGACCAGTAGACATTAACGGCGGTGTAGGTACATGAACACCGTCAAAGAACGAGTCATTCGGTGGCTCGCCAAATGGACGGTCGGCATTTGGTATTCCCTAAATGTAAAATTATAATGTAGAGTTGGTTATTTTCAAACATATTTAAATATAAAAAAGATAAAAGCACGTAAATATACTTACGTGTTTTGAATAACAATAAATAAATTAACGTAAGCTACTTACCCGAAAATCGCCACCAAAAAATCGTGGATCAAGTTGTTTGAACTTCAAGTCATGTTCTTGTAACTTCGCCTCAAGTGCCTTCATCTGCTGTATAAATTCCGGTGCGATAAAATCGTAAATAGGCTTTTTCACTGGAATTGGGGTCGGATTCCCAGCAAAATGGTCACTGCTTTTAGCCCACCACTCGGTATTTTCCTCATAGTCATCCGGCCTAAGCCTCATCAAAGGTGGGTTTACCTTAAAAAAACATGGACAATATACACAACATTAATAAAAACCAACAAAAAATTATAATCATATTGTAAGAAACTAAGGTCATATTTCAAACTCACATTCAATTGGTCATCCAAAAATCGGTCTATAGACTCTCTAAATACCACGTTTCTATAGCTCCACGCAATTGATCGAGGATACAACTGTTTATGACAAAAAAACGTTGGCGCACCATGAGGGAAACTCTCCAATATCCACGTCTGTAAAAGGCAAATTTGTTTTAAATTTGTTAACGATATACATATACATTAACTTTATAAATTTATATATGACATACCTTGAAGGCCCATATAAAGCCATTTAAATTGTACTTAGGAAGTTTAGTAGGATCCCTCCCCTCGGCAAAGTGCTTTGCCCTGCGCTTATTTGCTGCATCCTTAAGATAATTGTACAAGGTTGGCCATACGTAAGACCCTCACGGGAACACATTCCATGCATCTATATCCTCCACTAACCTAAATACAAAATCGTCGACTACATTCCTAAGCTCGGTCCCTTTTAACACCAACACTAACACGGCTATCAAACAAAGACCAACAGCGTCTTCGTCGCTCAAACGCCTCAACAACTCAATGTCTAGCGCACGGAACACATCACCAACTTTTATTTTTGAAGAATCAGTTGACGAAGGGAACACTCGTCTCCTAAAGGGAATAGGTCCATCTTCATAATCCTTTCTAAAATCTATTCCAAATCTTAGACCGGTAACTAGACAGAATTCCTCCCTACCAAACTGAACCTCAACCTCACCCACCCGATTAATATCACGTACACGATATCACAGAGGAACAATATTTGTATCTCCCTCTACACATGGCACTTGGTGGCATATGAAATAATGTACTAACACGCCACACTCTTGCATTTTTGGCAAATCTAACAACCAACCAAAACATGTATCTCTAAATAATGTTTCCCTACGGGTGTTCACAATCATACTTTTAATAGCACTAATCACGGATAACCTACTCCTACATGTAATTTGGGCAGGATAATCCTAAAATAAATAAACATATATTAATACACATATACGTAACAAATAAAAAAACTACAAGTGTAAAGGAAAAAAATTGAAAAATACCCGGTAACCTTCCATATTCACAGCCATATCCACCACCACACAGCACCACCACTGCACCACCAACACTTTTTTTATAACCGCCACTAAACCACCAAACTCACAAACTACTTCAACGTCACCACTACAAAACCACCAAACTCACGCACCACAATGTTACCACCACCATACGATGATGAACAAGATGTCGTGTATATTGGTGATGAAGAAGATGTATATTCTTTCAAGATAAAGTGAAGAAGACGTCGTGTATATTGTTCCTCATATATGTGATGAAGAAGGTGTAGTTTGAATGAACTTGCAAGAACAATGATACACGACATCGTGTATATATTCAAGCTTTGAATGAAGTCCATCTACCATCCATTGAATCATCAAATCAACCTTTTAATATTTGCTCTTTCCCAATGCTAAGAGATAACCCTAAACCGCTAATAGATAACCCTAAACCCTCTATACCCTTTAACGTTTTCCGGACATTAGCATGTTTTTTCCCATCTCGTGTATTTTCATGCATTAGACCCGACATGAGGTTGTCTTTATTCCCATCTCGTGTATTTTCATGCATGTATACCCTACATAAGCTTGTCTTTATTACCATCTCGTGTATTTTCATGCATGTATACACGACATGAGCATGTTTTTGTCCCATCTCGTGTATTTTCTGGATTGGTACCCGACATGCCCCTAAACTTTGTCCAATGTTTGTCCCATGTCGTGTATTAATTCACACTAGATGACCTTGGTAAGTGTGAACAACAATAAAAAAAATCATGTCAAAACCATGTCGTGTATAGATGTGATTTTGTACCCGAGATGCTAAAAATTTATTTGCAACAACCATTTATGGCCATACACGTCCATGTCGTGTATATAGTGAAAATATATACCCGACATGGATGGGTAGTTTTGATATTGAGAAGAAAGATGGGTATCTGCAGTATTTTGATTTTTGGTACTACAATAATTTTCTCGTGATTTAATGCATTAATAAATATATGAGACTCATATTCCATAAAAAGTCATGCGTATAATGAATTCTTATTAAAGAATCTCCATATTAAAAGTTGATAAAATATACAGTATGGTTAACGTTTTGGGCTTTACAAGTTACAAGTGATTTGTCATTTTACTTCCATAATAATTGTAGCTATGCACATTAATAACCACAAATTAAATGCAATTTAGTGGGTAAAAAAATGCATAAGTCCATTTTGATTTAATGCTACAACTATGTTGCTTAAATCTTTATACGTGATATCATATTGAACGATATATCTTAATTACGACACATCATAATTACAATGTTTAGTGGTTTATTGGGTAAGTTTGTTTATGTCATTGTGGCCCATTTTCATGTTCACTGAGTTTACATATTTTTAAGATTTTTATGTTTTTTTTAAGGGGCCTTATTTTTATTTATGGCACATGGCCACCAAAAACTACGAGACGGCCCTGGGTTTTGAGTTCTATAAGCCGTCACAAAATGGTTATAACTTTTCTATAACGAAACGTTAAAAAATAAATGATGTTCAAGAACTCTCTTCTATTGTCCATGTATCGTTTACTCCGTATCTACTGTTTGTAAGTATTTATGCTAGTTTGAGCTTGTTTCCTTAAAGGAATTCGTGTGAGTGTAATATGCTTCCCTTTGATGAGTTGTGCCTCAATCTCATGAGTTTCGTTTTCATAAATGCATAAAAAAAACTGAAAGAATGAAAGCTAATAGCTGTTTTTGGTTTGAAACCAGTTAATCTACGGCTGAAACTCAATAAGTGTGGCAGGTTAAACGTTGTGCCGCTCATCATTGATGAATTATTGGTTTTTGACTGTAAGATTCAAATTCAAGACTTTCAAGTGTCCAAGTAGATTTATATTTTTAATACGACTAAAATGACATAGCAGCAACATATTTGTATACTAATTAGAGCCACTGATTCATGTGACACATGTTTTTTAGGCGTAAATGAACATAATCATGTGGTGTTTCCTTTAGAAGCAAATTTTGGACCCAAGATTTGACAATGATCAAGTGCTCATTTTTATGAATCTGTTTGTCTTCATATTCTGCAAAGATACTCTCGTATGGAGCCACTCAATTATTCAAGGAAAATGATGGGCAAGTGAAAGACAGGCACGTATAACAATATTAAGCAAAATCGATAATGATTACGACGATGACTATTAAATCTGTAAACACTTGACTTAAAAATGTTGACAAAAATGCTTAAACACACAAGTTTAAGACGTGTGGGAGTAACTCAGATTCGCTGTTACTTAGCATTATTAACAGTATTCTCAGTCATCTGTTAATATAGATATCTACAACAACTTCCAAAAGATAGATAATTCATCTTGTTCTCCAATCGATAATTTGGGAAAATTGTTTCAAGTGGAAATGTGGTGTGTCAAATAATTCATACCCAAATGCTAACAAGTTAGTTTTCATACAAATATATGTCAATTTGATTAATCTCAGCATTATTTATCAAAATGATAAGTATATGATTGATAATATAAAAGTTTTTAGAGTAATTACCCATTTTTAGTGTTATGATGCAACTCTTTGCCTAGGAGTGCAGAAAGAACTTGGCTGATTTCTGAGATGTGAAACAAGACTATAAGGTTTCAAATTTAAGTAATCTGAATCATAAATTCATAATTCATATTTTTTTCAGTCTTGAAATCATTATATTGTATGTGTTTTGGTTTTGTGGTCCATAATTTGGAAAAAAATGACCATTTGTGAATGGATTATACTGGAAAGAAGGATGGCGTATACATATTGAGTTGTTATAGACAAAGTTTATGTGGTCAGATCCGTAGCTTTCACGCTCCCACCATTTTCCGTATGTTTGGCTATAAAGTATTGTGAGAACAGTTAGCAATTCGAAATATTTTGTCACCTCTTGCAACTAATAAGACCAACACAAAAAAGTGGGAGAGTGAAAGCTAAGAAAATAGCAACCATATAAATCAAGACTTTGTGAAATATGGTTTATGCCGTCGATTTTAAACTTAACTTTCAATGTTGATAGCAGAAAGTCTTATGATACAGCTTAATTGTGGATTTTAAAATGCGTAATCATTGCCACTAGTTTTGTAACAAGATAGATTTTTTCGGTGAAAACGTTCATGTACTTGTGTATTCTCTGTATTCTGCATAAGCAGTACTTAAAATGATAAGGTTTTAGTGATCGTCTAATTCCCTTGTCAAATTACTTTTCGAAAGTAATTTAGCCCAATGTCCCAATGGTCACACACTCAAACATCCTTTTGATTTATCTAAAGATCAAACTAACTTTAAAACACAACCATACAACAGTCTGACTCAAAAGTGGGATAGCAACCACCTATGTCAATGGAGCAAGAGACGGGTCTCCGTCTGCGTGTACAAAAGTTAAAGAGGGCCACGATGGGTTACGATAAGGGCAGATGTATCGATAGTATAAATGTCTAAAACACCCCTGAACATTAACAATTTATAAGTATTAAAAGTACTAATAATAATAACAATGAGAAAAATAGATAGTCACTTGTAAGGATACTGTGACATCATTCACAAATTTGCTCGGCCATGCTAAAAATATAATCCAACAATGGCTAATAATTGCGGAAAAAATAAATAAATAAATAACCTTGAATAAAAATGCTATGGTTACAAAGTGTCTCAATTAGACGGTTAGGTCTACAAATTAGGCCTTTTTTTAAGCAAAACTCGACTACAAAGATATGATAGAAAATAGGGGCATTTACATACATCCCCACTCAAATTTCAATAATTACATATTTCCCCAAAGAATGCTTTAATAGCATTGTACATCATGCATTAAAAACTTGTGTTTTGAGAAAATATGTAATTTTTGAAGTTTCCTTGGGTATATATGAAAGTCCCCCTAGAAAATAAGGGTGGCAAACAACCTCAATGTTATAGTTAATAGGTCCATGTTGTTTTCTAAAATAACATTAAACCTAGTAAAATTACAAACACAGCATACGACTTGAGGGGAACATGTAGAGTCTACATACATAGAATCAAGACTAAAATACACGGTTGGTCCCTAAAGTTGTCACTGCGCATCGAGTTGAGACAAAACTCAGCCTTTTCATCGTTGGGGGTCCAAACCTTGGCCTTTAAATGCCAAAATCGTCCCTTGACCAATAACGGTTTTGTCAACGTTCCGTTATACACCCGAAAAACCCGTTATCATGTTACTGTTGAGGGTACAATAGTCATTTCACTTTATGTACTGTAGCAGATGTTTTGTCCAATTTCCCGCCATTATGTAGAATATAACCAAAGTGTGTACTCATTGCTCATCCCCAAACTTGTTTTGGAAGCCTACCCAGAAAACCCTAATGTGATGTCTATCATCAAATCAAATAATCTAAGTAAAAAAATAACAAACAACCACCTTGGATTTACTCTGTGGCGAGTAAGAGAATATCCTTTGTATGATGATCGTGAAACGGAGGAAAGAGCTGCAATCAGGAGATATTGTAAGTCTTTTTTGGTTAGAGCCTATTACAATCATATGTTAGTACGATTTGTTTAAGTTATTCCCTTTTAGGTAACTTTAGCTTAACATTGTTTTTGTACATTTTTATACGGGTGAACACGGATCCTTTAGCATGATGTTCCATTATGAAGGTATATTCAAATACTTTCCAGGTAGGATATATCAAGGAGGCAAGAAATGCCTTGTTGATCTTGTGGAAATAAAAGAGGTATCCGTTGATGAAATGGATGCTCTCATGACCCAAATCGGTTATGAGACTGGACAAACCAGTTATTTCTACTTTCTTAAGCCTGGTTGTACATTAGATGACGGTTTGTTTTCTTTACGTGAACCTGCTAATGTTGACTTGTTGAAAGATGTTGTCATAGAGCATAAGCTGATAGACGTCTATGTGGAAATAGGGAAGACTAGATTAGAACTTTCTGAAATGTCCCCACAATCAATTAGGACTGTGTTTTGGGAGATGGATGAAGATAGGAGAAAAATTGCTACTGCTGCTATTCAATCCTGTTGTAGACGGTTGGTGTTATATGATCTAGATACTGAACCTGCCCTAGATCCTTTTATCCAACTTACACAAGTGCCTGTGGACGTCAATGATATTGGTGAATCTAGCAATTTTCCAAACATTGAGCCAGTATTTTCCACCTTAGACTGCTCATTTGCTAGCCAACCTGTTCATAACAGTGAACGTGCTTTAGTACTTATTGATCAGGACAATGATATAATGGAGCCTGATAATGTTGAGGTTAATCTGTTCCGAGTGAGTCAGGGGAAGCACTTAGACAAAGAAGGAAGACCATTAGTTGATGTCAATAACATCTTTGAAGAGCCTGATGTGGATGTAAGTGTGTTTCGATTGACTCAGGATAATCATCTTGTAGGATGCGCTTCTGTTTATGACAATAACATGGAACAGGATCATGTTGTTGATATTACTCTGTTACAAGCGAGGGACATTAGTGAGTTAGGCAATGCAGTTGATGATTCAATTGAACCAAATGAAGAGAACACTTGTCAGGAGAATGATGCACAACTTGGTATGGTACAAGTAGGTTAGACTAATGAGTTAGGTGAAGCAGGAACAACCAGTAATATAAGTGATGACAGGCAGTTGGTAAATGAGTTGCCTGTGATGGTTGATGATGTATTTTGCAGTGACAATGTTGGTTTCCAACAGGCAGACTTTGCAACTGGAGTCTATACCACTTTTTTCTATGCTGTTCAGGAGTTTGCTACTGCAGGGGAAGTAAAAACCTAGTAAGAGAGCATTCAATAGAAACTAGGAGGGAGTTGTTTTTTGTGAAGAATGACAAAACAAGAATAATGGTCAGGTGTAGGGGTTGTGTTCCACTTTCAGGCCCAAGTGAAGGTCCCTGGATGGATATAGGCCCATCTAGAAGTCCATTAAGCGAAGGGGTATAAATTCATTGCTTTACGGCAAAAGGACCCTTCACAAATACTCTGCCCATGGCTATTGTTTGTCGGCAGGAATGGTGAGACAGTATGCGGTCGGTCGGAACATATAATGAGCAACACACTTGTTTGCAATCAAGGGAAGTCAGAGCTTTTAACCATCGCTATATCTCACAAAAATTACAGACAAGTTGAAACAAATCCACGAGGTTCCTGTCAGTGCGTGCATAATCAACTTACCAACCAATACGACCTTCAAGTGTCCCTACAGAAGGTTTTAAGGGCCAAAAACCTAGCAATTAAAGCCATCAGGGGTCAATTCAAGCTACAATTTACCATGTTGAGAGATTATGTTCAAGAGTTGCAGAAGACAAACCCTAATACAACAGTGGTGATGAATGTGGAACGACCTCCAGATGAGGCTCTTCCAACCCGAGAATTCAAGAGAGTGTATGTTTGTTTAGGTGCACTGAAGGAAGCATTTAAAGCGTGTGGGAGATCGTTGTTGGGGCTGGCTGCTTTTCCAATTTGTGGTCCTTTGAATGGTCAACTAATGACAGCTGTGGGAATTGATAGCAACAATGGTATATACCCTTTCACTTATGCTTTTGTTGATTCAGAAAACATAGGATCGTGGACTTGGTTTCTTCATTGTTTATCCGATGATATAGCACTTGGGCCAATTTCAAGCATCACTTTTATTACTGACATGGATAAGGTACTCTCTTACTCTGTTCATCAATTTAAGTCTCTCTGTTTTGAAACAGATAGTAAACATATTTGATTTTGTGCAGGATATAAGTAGAGCTTTAGGAGATGTTTTTCTAGATGCAGAACACAGATTCTGTATTAGAAGCATTCATGAGAAAATGAAACTTCAATGGAAAGGTAGGGCCTACAAAGAGCATCTGTGGAAATGTGCAACTGCCTCAACTGTTGTACAGTTTCGAAAAGCTATAGCTGATCTCAAGAAATTTAATCAACCAGCCCATGATTGGTTAAGTAAGATACCACCGATCCATTGGTCAAGGTCACATTTTTCATGTAAGTGATCTATCTGTTTCAGTTACTTTGTATTTGTTAATGCAGTATAAACAGTTATAATTAATACATGTTTATTACTGTATATATTTAGGGAGAGCTACTTTTGATGTGTTACTTAATAACATGTGTCAAGTGTTTCATGACAAAATAATTGAGGGTTTAAGCAAACCAATTATTACAACCTTAGAATACATCGGGAATCTTGTATGAAGAGGATAATGCATGTTCTTATGGTGATTGAGAAGAGTGATGGGCCACTAACACCAACTGCACAACACATGCTAGAAGGTATTAAGAAAGAGGCTGTTAAGTATAATGTTTTATGGAATGGGGGAACTACGTTTCAGGTTAGTGGACCATGGGGTGACCAATGTGTAGTTAATGTTGTACACAAGTCTTGTACTTGCAGAAGATGGGAGATAACAGGTTTACCATGTAAACATGTTGTTGCTACCAATTGGAATATGGCTTTAAGTGGGCAACAAGTAGGAGCGGTAGAAACATGGGCTCATCCTTGTTACTATCTTCTCACTTGGGAGGCAACCTACAAACACCATGTCCAGCCTATAACTAGCAGTGTACATTGGGAAAAATCAACTGTGCCTATAACAATTGTTCCACCGAAATCCGAAACAAACCTGCCTACCGCAAGAGGTAGAAAAAGAGTTAGGATAGCTCCTGAAAGTGAAGACATTGTGAAGGATGGTAAGCTGTCAAAGGCTTGGAAGAGTGTTAAGTGTAGTATTTGTGGCATTGCTGGACACAACCGGGTAACATGCATAGGGTATGGTGGAGCTGAAAGTAGTGGAACTGCCAATAAGGGAAAGGTCAAACAGGTGCCTACTAAAGCTGCAACAAAAAAGACACATCCTAAAGGTAAAAAGGTAGCAGCAGATAAAGAAGTTGAAGGTACAGGTGTTGTTCAAAGTCAAGTTAGTGCAGTTCAAGGAAGTGGTGTTCAATGTGAAAATCAAGATCCAAAGAATCGAAGATCCCATCATACATGATGCATCCCAGTCACAATCCCAGCAACATCAAGATGAAGCAACTGCCGATCCTAGCATGCATGACCAAGCCCAGTGTGAATCCCAGCAACATGATCAATCCTAGTCTGATTCTCAGATGCAGTCAAGTGATGTTCAAGCAGTTTCTGCTTCAACCCAGCCTGCTACACGAAGAATGACTAGGCAGCAGGCTGCACTGGAAAGAATGATGGCCTCACCATAGGTCAATTCTGTTATGCTAGTTATCTAGACGATGTTTCATCTAGTTTATTTCATATGGACAAGTTATGTACTCTAAAAACATATGTGTGTGTGTGTGTCTAACTGTAGTTCTCATGCTTTGAAAAGTATGCAATTTTATGCATTTGGAATTATATCCATTTGCATTAACTATGGAACCATGTCATTATTGTGTATTTTTTTAGATTCACTAAGCTTGATGTGTGAATAATTTGCATCAAAAGTAACCAATGCTAAACACAACCTCATAAGAATGTTGACATTTAAAAGTCAACCCTAAACAAATTGATAACCATCTGAATACCCATAAGGCATTGAAAATCAGAAACAAACCAAACTGAATACTTCATACCAAGGTTACTACAATTCAAGATACAGAACATTAACCATCTCGCCTCATTACACAAAAGCTAAAAAAGTTATCCCAATGCATAAACAATCAAGAACAACATCCAACTTAGAACCAAGTAAATCTTCCACTTCCACACATCACCTTCAGCTGCTACTAATCTTGCCACAAGCTCATTTCTCCCCCTCAAAAGGCCTGGTATGATCATTCTTGAACGAGCACAGATTTCAGGATCATACCATCTTATCCACCGACAAAAAGACCCCTATTGATGATTATGACAAGTCATTAAACAACCACCATTGTTACAATGGTGGTTTGTTACTTCTGAAATCAAACTAACACAAAAAAAATATTAAGAAGCACTTACTTCAACAGGACAACCAAAGAATCGACGCCCTGGGTTGGCAGAGGTCCACGATGTGCGAATAATAGCTTGCTTACCACACCAGCAACGTACCATCTTGAAACGATTATCGTTTTGTAGAAGACCGGTTTTGTAGGATAGTTTAGGGATGGATGATAAATGTCGACCAAACCGTGTTACACACAGATATACTAGCTACAAACATTGTACAACGGTTTTTATTTAATATGCTATAGTGAAAGACGGTTTTGCCCTCACCTACATAACGTTGACAACGACATTATTGGTCAAGGGACGATTTTGGCATTTAAAGGCCAAGGTTTGGACCCCCAACGATGAAAAGGCCGAGTTTTGTCCCAACGCGATGCGCAGTGACAACTTTAGGGACCAACCGTGTATTTTAGTCTAGAATCAAACATGGATGCCATTCAGAAGTCATGAGAATAGTTGCAGAAATGTATCTAACGCCAATAGTAGTGAACCCTGCAATAGTCCTTTAACATCCAAACAAAACGAAGTTACTTAGGGTGCGTTTAGTTGAGGGAAAACACCCTTGTTTTCCACAAAATATTTTGTGAAATACAAAGAAAACAGAAATCGTGTTCAAATTAGTGTTTTTCAATAAAATTCTCTACAAAACACAAAATTCATATTTCCAACTTTAATACACAAAACTACAAAACACTTTTTTTTTGTTTTCACCTATTTTCCATTAAAATACCCCCAATCCATTTTCGTCCGTTTTTTTCGTTTTTTATCCGTTTTTATACGGTTTTGTATGTTTTTATACGTTTTTGTTCGTTTTAGTCTGTTTTTCTTCGTTATTCTCTCTTTACATCTGTTTTTTACGTTTCCGTCCGATTTTTCACGTTTTCTTCCGATTTTTTTACGTTTTCTTCTTTTTATGTTTTCGTCCGTTCTTTTACGTTTTCGTCCGATTGTTTTACGTTTTTGACTTTTTTTTACGTTTTTGTCCCATTTTTTATGTTTTTGCATGTTTTTTAGGTTTTCGTCCGTTTCCTTACGTTGTCGTCCGTTTTCGTCAATTTTTTATGTTTTCTTTTGTTTTTTTATGTTTTCGTCAGTTTTTTATGATTTGCTCCGAATTTTTATGTTTTCGTCTGGTTTTTAACGTTTTGTCCATTTTTTTACGTTTGCGTCTGATTTTTTACGTTTTTGACCGTTATTTTACGATTTTGACCCTTTTTTTTAATTTTATGTCTTTTTTTTACGTTTCGTCAGTTTTTTATGTTTTCGTCTATTTTTTTACGTTTTCGTCTGTTTCTTACGTTTTTGTCTGATTTTTTTACGTTTTCGTCTGATTCTTTATGTTTTCGTCCAATTCTTTACATTTTCGTCTGTTTTTTACGTTTTCTTCTCAAATTTACGTTTTCTTCTCAATTTTACGTTTCCGTCTTTTTTTACGCTTTCATCTATTTTTTACGTTTTCGTCTGTTTTTTACGTTTTCATCTGTTTTTTTTACGTTTTAGGCTGTTTCCTTACGTTTTCGTCCGTTGTTTTACGTTTTTGTCTGTTTCCTTATGTTATCGTCCGTTTTTTTAACGTTTTCGTCCATTTTTTTTTACGTTTTCGTATGCTTTTTTACGTTTTCGTCTTTTTTTTAATGATTTTGTTTATTTTTTATGGCGTCGTCCGATTTTTTACGTTTTCGTCCATTTTTAACGTTGTCATCAATTTTTTTTACGTTTTCGTCCAATTTTTTACGTTTTCAACCGTTTTGTACGTTTTCGACCCTTTTTTTACGTTTATTTCTTTTTTTTATGTTTTCGTCTGTTTGTTTACGTTCTTGTCTATTTTTTTACGTTTTCGTCTATTTTTTACGTTTTCGTCCGATTTTTTATGTTTTCGTCCAATTCTTAACGTTTTCATGTGAATTTTTACGTTTTCGTCTGTTTTTTATGTTTTCGTCTTTTTTTTTTACGTTTTTTCCTTTTTTACGTGTTTTTAAGTTTCGTTTGACGAAAACATAAAAAATGGACAAAAACGTAAAAAACATACGAAATCATATAAAAACGGATGAAAACGTAAAAAACAGGCGAAAATGTAAAAAAATTGACGAAAACGTAAAAAAACGGATGAAAACACTATAATTAAGACAACATAGAAAAAACGTAAGGAAATGTAAAAAATGGACGAAAACGTAAAAAAACATAAACGAAAGGACAAAAACGTAAGAAAACATAATAAAACGGGCGAAAACGTATGAAAACGAGAATTGAGATAGAAAACAACAAAGACTTAAACATGTTTTCGAGTTTTACAAAATGAAAAACACAAACACATGTTTCTCAAACTAAACGCGTTTTCTAAATTTTCCATTGTTTTGTGGAAATAAAACTCCCCTCCTTTTTTCTACAAAACAAGAAATAGGAAATGAAAGAAAATGTTTTCCAACTAAACGCCACCTTAGTAACTAACAAGGCTCAACAAATATTCAAATATTATAATCGATTTAACAAGGATAAAAAAATGCATACAAATAAATTAAATGAAACCTTTTTATATTTATTATATTTCATCTTGGTTTAAATTATAACATCACAATAGTTACACAATACTCGACTCGTGCCACGGACTAATATACCTCCATTCTGACTTTGTCCCTCGGAATGTCGAGTTCTTTCGAGATACAAAAATGCCATTTGGTTTAACTAACCAATAACAATGATATGTAGGGAATCAAAATTTATATTTAAAGCAGATGTTTTTGATGTGTTCACTAAACAAATCAACAATAATTGTTCTTGAGCCCCAAGTGAACTCGCCTACCCACACAGGAGTAGGTGGACAAAAGTACCAATCTATAAATTTCCCAGGAGAAATGTAACAATGATCACAAGATGATGACAAAGTAAACTGATTTTTTTCATAGATATTCCCAAAGAGTTCGTCAGGCAGATCATTGGTAACAAACAGATGGCATTCATAACTTCCGTCACAGTTTTTTGCAGAATTATTAGCTGAATTTTCACATGAAAATGTGGGGATAAAAAGAAGAATTGCAATGAAAATGAGAATACACATTGCGAATTTATGAGAAATAAAAGAAAACTCATTCTTGATTTATATAGGCCATATGCATTCATTTTTCAAACTTTAAAGAGGATGTATAAAATTCACTAATTAAAAGATAAAGTAGCATTTAATAAAGCAAATTACTTTGGGTAATTAAGTAACTATTTTTAGTGTATTTTATTGAGGGATTGGTGGGTCAACACATTGGGAAATTAATCTCATTTAATTTGATGTTTTGTATGTAATAATGCTAGGTGCAATGCAACACCATTAACTGTTATTTGTGTGTCACCTTAACATCCACCAAATAATATCGCAATAAATAAAATACTCGCTCGAGTTATAGATGTTATTGGTGTATACGAGTCCTAGTTTTTTTTCTTTTAATTTTCTTTTATTAAAACAAACACATTTTAAACCAAAATTTTAATATGATATATTAAAAATACGATACGAAGTACAACAAAATTAAAAATATTAAACGACAAATATATAAAACCTGCAAATATTTTGCTCGGATCTCGTCTTTGATTTTGTTGATATTAGCCGCATCTTGCAGCGTCATCCCGTTAGTGATAAATTAAAAACTTCAATTCCTCGAATTTCTTTTGAGTCGCGATATAATCTTCTTTTTTAAATATAACCCGAATAATAATATCTATAATTGAAAGTAAAAGCTTCAAAATTATATTTGTACCTAGTTTCTAAACAAACAACATCATGCACATAGATTATCTTAAACCCGTCAAAAATATAATACATGAACAACTCATTGTTCATAAAAAATCGTTATGGTTTAAATCAGAAACTCAATCGTTCAACAGAAAACGATTAAGACATGGTTAAACACATTGAATTTTTGTATTTATGCTATTATTGTTTTATTGATATTTTATTTAACTAATCAAATTATTTTGTTAGCAACTTAAAGCCATCAGAATAAAGAAAAAACTTATTCATAACATTAACCCATCAATATAATAAAAAAATCATCATCAGAATCGTTTCTAAATATAAGATGCATATTCTAGAATGTTTCAAAAACTATAGTTATCTTCGTCGATACTTTTCTATATTTAATTTACGTTACGTGATGATAGCGGAGATTGCAAACCTCCGAAGAAGTTTTACAATCCTCATAGGCAGTTTACCTAACCACTGTAGTGTAGCATAGGTAAGACTCGAGGGATTGATCGTTCTCTAGGGGAATAGTGTTGGGAAGGTCGAGATGTATGACGAATAGGTCTAAGGTGAGGGATGATTCTTTTTGTATTTTTACATTTTATGAAAGAAAAGTAAAATCTCGGTATTTGGATTGGGGGTTTTGATTATCAACTACCTAAACTAATAATTAAATTAATTTAAACTAAATTCCAAATTAAGAAAATGAGATTCTTATGATAGGTAAAAGTGTGTTTACTTAGATGTCATTACTCCATAGTTATCTCCTATTGATTAGTCGAATTGTCAGATCCTTGTTTAATTGCCGTGTTGTATTCCATTAGTCGTACAGAGGTGCCTAATTCCCTAACTCTATGAATGTATTGATCTCCTCTAAGGTGAGGGATGATTCTTTTTGTATTATTATATTTTATGAAAGCAAGGTAAAATCTCAGTATTTGGATTGGGGGTTTTGATTATCAACTACTTAAACTAATAATTAAATTAATTAAAACTACTAATTAAAACTAAATTGAAAATAAAGTAAATGAGATTCTTATGATAGGTAAAAGCGTGTTTACTTAGATTTCATTACTCTTTAGTTATCTCCTATTGATTAGTCGAATGTCACATCCTTGTTTAATTGGCGCGTTATATTCCATTAGTCCTAGAGAGGTGCCTAATGCCCTAACTCTATAAATGTATTGATCTCCTCTAAGAAACCAGGATCGCCAAGTAACCTAAGTTATCTCCCCCAAATCTCCTATTATCAACAATCGCAATTCATGCAATAAACACAACAAAAAGTCTACTAGTGTACTCTAGGATATAAACACGTTGTTTAGGACGTTCAAGTTCGCAACACTAAAGGAAGAATCAAATTTTCCTAACCTAACGTGTAACAACCATTTAAACAAGAGACGATAATCAATAGTTAACAACTAGGTTACATTACATCTAAGCAAGCACTATGTTAAATTAGCTAGACATGTTAAAGATAAAGAAACAGGTAATCATAATCAAGCATGAATCAAACATAATGATATAAGAGATTAAGAGACTTATTTCTTATTGATAGAGGGTGTTAAAACCCTAAAAATACTGTAAAAACCGGATAAAAATCGTGCACCAAAGTTACTCTCCAATGTTGCACACTTAATGTAGAAAATTCTAAAACTATATATATAGATTTACAATTGTGACGGCATCACTATATAGTTGTGACGTCGTCAGGTTGCCGCCATTAGGGTTTCGTCTCTTCCAAGTCAGCATTGTGACGGGGTCTCTTTGTAATCTCAGACGCCGTCTAGAAATCTCTGACGTCGTCCCTCTTTGATTATTCTGGACCATCACGCTATAAATTTGACAGAAATTTCTAGCTTTTCTAACAAGTGACGACGTTGCTTTCTAGTTCCTAACGTTTTCACTGAGCCATTTCTTGTAAAATCTGGGCTATTTTGGTATCTCCGTTTGCAAGTAACGGCGTCACCTTATAGGTTGTGACGCCATCTGGTGCTCTTTTCCTGACTTTTTCATGACTTGGTCATTTTCTTCACATTTTCATCCCTTTTCATACAAACATGCATGATTTTCAGCTTTTGGTTTCAAAGTACATAAAAAGTGAAAAGGAATGAATTTAGGTAATATTAGATCATAAATATACTAGTTTAGGGCTTAAATGACTCCCTAAAAATGTGTGTTTTAAATCCTTATCAAATATCTTTACACTTAGTATTTGCTTGTCCTCAAGCAAATATGCTTTTATCTAATCAATTTACAAGTTAGAGGTCATTTAACATTGTTTTAAAATAGTTTACAACAAATACAAGCTCTGCAATAGTCATAAAAGCACGGAAATTATACACTAGCACCGCACATATAGTGTTTGGATTCTCTCATTTCTCGTGTGTATAATGAATATAACATATATGGAAATGGAAGATAACACTCTCTACCTGTCATAGCATATAGATTATCATAGGCTTGAGATTAGATCAAACCTCCATCGGTTTGGCGTAAGCACTTAAGATAAACTATCAAAAGGGCTTTTAAAGGGTTGTAATGTTAGGTGTAAGGGTATGGAAAAACACGGGTTTGTTGGATATGAGGGAATTTTACTGGTGGCAAGTAAAAAATCTAAGCTAATTACATGTTAAATGAGGCGTTGCTAAGTCAAGACTCGACTCACTAAACTAACTTAATACTTGACTTAAAGAAAATTAAACAATAAAAGATAAAGGATAGAAGCGAGATGGTAGCCCGTATGTTTTGTTTCTTTTTCTTTTCTTTTTATTTTTTTTTTTTCTTTTTCTCTCTCTCTTTTTTTTTTTTTTTTTTTTTTTCAATTTTTTCATACACTCTTACTTTACCATCCGCAAAATATAACATTATAGTAAAGGGATATATAGTAGCATCCCTACACTTGAGTTCTTATTAGACTAAACTAATGACCCAAATTGCAAGGATCAAAACATGTGGAGTAATTAATTACGTAGATAAAGGAATTTAAAATTGACATTCTTTCCTGTTACTCCATAAAATACTACTTAACCCATGAGTCACAATCATCCCAAAACTGTATTTACACAAGATATGACTCGACTTAACAACCATGTAATCAACTATAATCGAACTAAGAGTTTAACATATTACGTTAATGCACTAAAGATGAGTGCATACAAGGAAGGCTAGGCGATTTGGTGTAACATTTGGGGATGGATTGTAAATAATGCTCTTCATTAATATTCCAGAAACCGGAACATCACGAGAACCGCGAAAAGATAGGCTTTGAGGGGTTAACTAGGGGTATCGTGTACTAAAAATAAGTGCATCGCAAGGGTGTGGGTAATTATTCAACCGATGTGGCCAATGCAATTATTTAAACAGGTTTCAAATACGGGTTATCCTAATGCCTCTTATCATTTAATTAATCCTAAATACCCGAATGTAGTCTCACTAGCGATCTCGGAATGCATCACAAAAACAAGTTCTAGAATCTATGTACTACCGGTACACTCAATAAGCATCAAAGATGAATGCTTTTTATCCTAAAGATCTATAGGCGAACCTCACATTTTTTATGTGCAATTTGAGTGGTAAGGGTTTTTGTGCTAGTCATATAATTCCTATCCATGAGACGCTTAATTAAGACTAAAATTTTGCTCATAAATGTAGTAAAAATTAAAAATTTGGTGCCAAAATTACCCTAACAAGTATTTCTTTTAGTTTATTACGCTATTACTAAGGACAGGACAAATATTAAGCATGAAAATGGTTTCTAAGGTATCCATTTTTTCCCTCCATACACTTAAACTGAACATTCTCCCCAATGTTCCCCGAAAGTATCAAAGTCATGATAATGGAAAGTAAATAAAAGAGAAAGAAACTAGTACTTGTTAGGTCACCATAAATGTACACAATTATGTAGATGATAGAAATGAGATCAAGAGAGAAGGTTGAACACAAAACACACGTATGATATATGAAAGGTTATGCGTAATATTGAATTGTGAACAACACCTCTCCAAGGCGAGGTTACAATGTATTTATAGGGGAACGGAGCTAGGGCAACACATCTAGTCCTTTCTTTGGCCTTATGGGCCTTTGCATAGGCTCATGGGCTTTCTACATAAGCCTAGCACTTAATTACTAACATAAAAGCAATAAATATGCAACCTATTACAATAAATTAACTAGCACTTGCTAATACTGTTTAGGAGTGATTCCAACAATCTCCCCCTAAGTGTTAGTAATGTAGTAATAGAGTTGCTTGACGTCTTCTAGCATTCTTCTTTCTTGTGAGTAAAGATGCTTTAGGTTCCAAAAATCTCCCCTTGTTTGGGATCTTATTTCTTTTGAAATTTTCAGCTTTGACATCGTTATATTCTTTGTTCTTTGTTCTTTTGTGGATGTAGTGATAGTATGTTTTTGTCTGTCATTTGTCAGCTTCGTCGTTCAGGTGTCTCCACGTCTTTCTCCACCATGCTCACACGTCTTTTGACTTTGGATTTCAGATGTGATGTAGTTCTCAAGTCTTTAAACTTTGTAGATTCTTTGACTTTTAAGAAGAATCATTTTGACTTTTGAGTTGCCTTTGATTTTGAGAACTTCATTTGTGATGTTGTTGGTATGAGCATGTGGAGAATCAGCACGATCTTTTCTCCCAGGAACATTGGATCTTCAATCCTGCATGTAGACAATTAGCAATAAAGTTCCCGACATAAGAGTTCGG
Organism: Chrysanthemum makinoi; assembly: GCA_910596185.1. Classification (NCBI taxonomy): domain Eukaryota; kingdom Viridiplantae; phylum Streptophyta; class Magnoliopsida; order Asterales; family Asteraceae; genus Chrysanthemum; species Chrysanthemum makinoi. Next base: position 232,560,482 of record OU343221.1, read on the forward strand.
ATATTTTGTACAGGCATATCCCAATTCGCTGGCGCGGTCTTAGACGAATATTAAACCGGATGGTCATTGGCATGTCCCCGTACACAAACACTAAGCGTAACCCACAAGGAGTTACCGAAGTGACCTGCTGTTAGGGCTGTTTGATGTTGACCCTGGCAGGAGTTTCCATTCAATTACTGAGGACTACAATTGTGAATCCCCTCATAAATGTTCTCGGTAGATTGCTAGGATCTGCGAAGGACTCTAGAATATTTCACTTGCGTTCTTATTGTTGAACGACAAGTGTTGAAAAGTCAAGTGTTCCTAAGAGATCTTTTGATGAATCTCGTGGCTCTAGACTCAATAGTACGCTTTGGTTTTCCTAAGCGGAGACTAGGGAGAGGGTCTCCTTCTTCAATACCAACAATCTCTAAGAGAAAGTCGATAGATTACGTAGGGTTTCCAGTGAGAATGAAACAAGCTCTTTCGAGAGAACTTGAGTGGTAAAGAAGGTCTAGTGCATTGTGTCACTGGGTCCATGACGACTTTGTCTTCAATACCGGCGTCATCCTGTGACATCCAGTAGCATATGAATTGAACCCGGTGTCTGCCCTAAGTTGAATAATTTGGAGGGCTATTTCTTTTCACCCTTTTCTTTTAATTTTTCTTTTTAATTCTTCAACTCCTTTCTCCGATTCTCATTTCTCCTTTTTCAATCATACCTAAGGACTTCTAAATACTAACTATTGGTGATGTCCTTGGGTAGATCCCTCCGGCTCTGGTGGATCATAGGACGTTGATTCCTAAACTTAGTCACCTTATAACTCCAAGACTATCCTATGTTGCCATAAAACCATTTTCTTGAAAATATCTCAAAGTGTTTATGAATGAAAACATGTTTGTAACACTTAGAGAGTTTTGTATTTTCAGAAATACTCCTCCTCCACATGTGCTTATGAGTTTTGAAAGAAATCTGCACAGTGAGAGTAGATCGTGCACTTTTGAATTGATTGACTCAAGATAGAAAATTCCCCGCGAGACACGGTTACATCACTGACTAGGTCAGCTTGAAGTTGTAAACACTCCTTGGTGAGGAGGTTAGACCCGTCAAGGTTCATGTTTACCAAGAGTTTCTTGGATGGAACATTCTACTAAGACTAGTCCTTTGCGAGACACGTTTACATCACTAGCGAACTAGTTTGAAATTATTACCCGCCCTAGACAAGTATTTTTGATTTATGACATTTTAGAGCTCATCAATTCAAGAGTTTAAGTCTTAGCACACTTATATTCAATTACAATTTAACATATTTGTATCACATAATTTTTCTCCCCCTAAAAAATGGCATATTAATGTTATTTTTGATGAAATTTGATATCGAATATGACCATTTCGAGTTTTGCGGGAAGATTTCCACAAAGAACGTTGATAAGAACAATTTTTGTTTGCAAATACTCCCCCTCAACAAGTAATATTAACTTTTGAGGTTTTGAAAACCACGAGAGGGAATACTTGTTCTTTTGAGCAAAAATTTGAAAATATTGAAAGTTTAATAAATTTTACTCAAAAGTAAGAAGCTTTCGCTCCTTTTATAAGGATTGTGGCATTGAGGTGTACCACAGGGTCCTTTTATTACAAGATCGGGTTGTACACTGCTATTTATGTACAAACCATAATGAATAAATAAATCAAATATCAAAAATACAATCAAGAGTGTTTTAAAGAGTACCCAATGATTACACACGACCAAGGACTTTATATTCACGTTGGAACGTCCAGATAGAGAAGCTTTTTCTTCCGCCCACATAGCTCTCCAAACGTCTCATCTGATCCCCGTGGAACAACCTTTCATCCAGCCTCTTGATGAACCTGCGAACTTCATTTCGATCTTCTGAGTTCCATCTCTTCTTCGGACCAATACCAGCTTCAATATCCTTTAACCGATAAGCTAACCCATCACGAACCATCTTCAACGTTGCGTCAGAGAAGTTATGGATCTCGTCAAATGCCATGAAACATGTGTGGTGATGTTCACTACGATAGACGATTCCAAACTTCGGTTTATGCATGATAGTGTACTGAGCTTGTTGATTGAGTTCAGGAGCAGCGGTTTGGTAAGGTTAATCTGCTTATGGTATGATTCGACCGCAAGTTGTAGATCTTCAACACGTTCACGAATCACTTTTCTGCGAATGAAGACTAGAAGTGCAGTGATGAACTGGAGTTGGATTTCTGTCAAAAATTGTCGCATTCTTCCTTGTACCTTTGTAAGATACAAGTCTTCGATGTCGTTAAGAGACAACTATGAGAAGTCAGCTTCAGTGAAATCATGCTCTACTTCATCTTGTCTTTTGACCTTGATCTTGGACAAGAATGAATAGCCCCACTTTGTCTCCAGTGTAACCCCCATCACAGCAACAATTTTCTTGTCACTCTTCACATCCTTGTTGGATTTTCTGACTTGGCAGCTTCTGTAGTATAGTCTCCTCCTTTCAGGCCAATGGTGAATCCCATACTTAGCATCAATGTCGTATTCCACAACTTTGTCGACAAACAATTCTGCGACGTCTTCTTCAATGGCAACGTGGTCGGAGAATACTTCAGCTGGGATTTTGAAGGTGAGTGAAGTAGCATATTTCTTGCTAACATTGCTACCGTGTTGAAGGAACTCTAGGTCGTTGTTGAAGAAGAAACGGTAAGGGATCTTCGGTTGTTCGGGTCGGCAAATTCTTGGTAGAGGCTTTGTCCAATCAGTGTAGTAGGGAGTGTTATCCTTCTTTGTAAAGTCGATGTTTGATTCGGGATTTAGCCAGTCGGACATTGCACGGGCAATGTTGTCCAAGTGGTATTCGACCTCCATTGCACTGCAGGCTCTGTCTTTCAACAAGTTTAATGCATCGTTCTTTATCATGCGCAACTCCCGTTTCGTCATCTTTTTTACCTTGAACTCATCCTGGATAATCTTTACCTGCTCCATGGTTCGACCGTCTACCGGTTCTTTACCTGCTCCATGGTCTGGGTGTATCATCAACCAACTTGATGAACCATTCGTATTCCTCAATGTCGTCTTCGTCCAACCAGGAGAGGACAGAACCTTGCTTCTTCTTCTTGGTTCTTGAGGATGATTCTAGTTGAGGTGATGGTCGAGGTGATGGTTGTTGCTGGGGCTCAAGAATGTCATGACTCTCACCACCGGTATACGTGAAGTGATCACCAGTTTTCTGCAGTGGTGGTGGAGAATCTGCATCCCAAGGTTTCTCAAATGAGGGAGGTTGTTGAGAAGCTTGTCTTGTGGGTGTAGTGGTGGTCATAGCAGGTGGTGCTGGCATGGATGACGATGACCCACCGGTCTTCTTCTGACGTTTTGCATTCGGATCTGGATCCTTGTCATCATCATCTCTTGGTCTCTTATCTAGACCAGCAGCTTCCTTGCACGATATCTTTAGTTGATGTGCAAGAAGTACCTCATACATCTTCGATTCATTAGGTGTGAAAGTAGGAGCTCGGGGAGACATCTGAAGCACCAAATGTGAGATCAGATCAGCTTCGGTGACAACTGGAGGCTAGATTGGTCTGGTTTGCATGACCACCAGTGTTGTTGTAATCATCTGCTTGACAAGTGTTTTGAGTGTTAGGTAGAACTGATTCTTGAACATCTCTTTGGTGACACCAGGAACCATGTTGAGAAGAAAGTGATGAGTGTAGTTTTGAATTTGTTCATTCATTTCTCCTTGGACGTCCATGGTGAGAAATGCCTTAATTTGTTCTCTTTATCCTTCGAACTGGTCCATCTGCTGGGAAAGCTCGATGACCTTGTCAGCTAGCATGTTCAATCTTGTTTCCTGAATAATTTGTTTGCATTTTCTAGATTGAAGCAATGCTTTTTGGATCTTAGCCTTAGTGTGAGATGCCCAAGTATCGGCTTTCTTCTTGATTGATTTTGTTGTTTCTTTTGATGGTGGTGGTGATGAGTGAGAAGATGATTCAGTTTTGGAGGTTTCAAGGGCTGGTTCTGAAGATTTCTCAGGCTTGTGTTCCGGGTTGTCTAGAATATAGGCATCGGTTTCCCTTCGAATGTGTTCCTCTTCAGCCTTCTTAGCAGGTTCTTCTGTAGCCCTTTCCTTTTCCGCTTCCAAAACATCTTTCTCAGTGATTCTCTCATCAGTATCTTTGTCATCCTCTCCATGTAAGACCATTTCTTCATCCTCTTGCTGCTTTTGATCTGCAGATTCCTTGGCCATGTCATATGTTCCTTTACTGGGTTGATTAACCAGATCAGGAACAGATGTAGAGAGAACACCACCACTGGAACCTCCAGGTCCTTTAGTCTGTTGTAGTGCGAACTCTGCAACAGCTTTCTCCATCCTTTGTTGCTTCAGAAGTTTTCTAGAGTTGTTTCTCTGCAGCGTTAGGATCATACTCTCAGTCAGAATTTTCTTCTTCTTCTTCTTCCTCGAGAGGTTTCTTCCCTTTTTCAGATGTGTGTTCTTCATCAGAGGGTATGAGTGACTCAATATTTTCATCAAATTTGTCATATGAAGGACTAACAGGTTTGTCCTCTGTCTTCTTCTTGATAGATGAGTCATCTTTATGTACCTCGGAGTACACAATAAGATCATCCGACTCGGTTTTAGAATCGTCATCTTGTTGTGTTGTTTGAACTGGTTCCGGTTCTATTTTAGGATGGACGGTTCTGGTTGGAGTTTTCCTCCTGGTCTTTTTGGTTGGATTCCTTTTCTTGTACTTTGTAGTGCTTCCAGTGCTTTCAGCTTTCTTAGCCCTTGTTGTGGTGACCGTTGGAGTAGTTTTCTCATCCAGAAAGCCAACTTTTCCCGCAAGCACAACTTCCTTGTAACGTCTGTAGGATGGAAGATCCTTGATTGCATCGGTAATCAAGCAAGCAGGGAGTTCCGCTCCTTGTTTTTGGGTTGTTGAGTCTTTGAACCTAACAGAGTTTAAGGTAGGCTCATTCAGCATAGAGTGCATGTCGAGGTCATTCAGTCTCAGAGGGATATCCTAGTGCTTCCCGAGAAGGTTATGTATTAGCAACTTGGTGTATCTGATGAAGGGAATCTTAGAACCAGGCTTCCTGTAGTGTTGCATCATGTCTTCCTAAATTAAACTAGCATAACCAATGTGGTTCACATGAACCATTCCCTAGAAGGTTTGAAGATGCATGAGCTTCGGGTGTTCATGACCACTATCTCTGCCTGAGACTGATTTGGTGATCATAAGATAGATGGTCCTCCAGGGTTGTGGGATATTTTTGACATCGACTCTGTAATGCTTAGAGGGCCACGATGCGTTACGATAAGGTTAGATGTATTGACAATATAAATGTCTAAAACACCCCTGAACATTAACAATTTATAAGTATTAAAAGTACTAATAATAACAATAAGAAAAATAGCTAGTCACTTGTAAGGATACTGTGACATCATTCACGAATTTGCTCGGTCATGCTATAAAAATAATGCAAAAATGATATATAAATGACTAATATTTGATATATATATATATATATATATATATATATATATATATATATATATATATATATATATATATATATAGGATAAAGATCAAATAAAAAGACAAATATCCGTAAAAAGATAAAAAAGATTTTTTTTTTTCAAAAAAAGTTCTCGAAAAATTCTCAAAAAAATCCCACAAGATCGGGTATGATGGTGCATGAAAAAGTTGTGAAAAACTTTTTCTAAAAGTGGATATTTTTTCCGAAAAAAATTATGAAAAAATACGTTTGCGCATTAAATCGTTTTTTTGTACATCAAAAATTGGTTTTTGCACCCAACTTCTTTTGACTTTTTTCATCAAAATAACATTGCGCGTCTAACTAAAAGAAGTTAAAAATTTTGTGCATCAAAATTTTTTTGCGCATCAAAATTCGTTTTTTGTGCATTAAAAAAAACGTATCAAAACTCAAAATTATAAAAAATGTTTTCACAAAAGTTTTATGCACCAACATACCCGATCTTGTGGATTTGTTTTGGAATTTTTGGAGAATTTAAAAAATAAATATATATATTTTTATTATTTTTACGGATATTTGTCTTTTTATTTTAACTTTACCCTATATATATATATATATATATATATATATATATATATATATATATATATATATATATATATATATATATATATATATATATATATATACTAGTTTTAGCCAATGGGCATGACTTATAATTATTTGTTTGTTGTTTTTTGTTAACTGAAATACATTTTTTAGAATTCTTAAACAATATTGTAAAACAATTGTTTCTTTGGTTTTTAGTTGTTGGTTTTTTTTTTTTTTTGATTAAGAATTATAAATAATTGTATGGTTTGCGTGAATGGTTAATAACACAACATATATAATTTTTACAACATTATGATATTTATATAATTCGAATAATAAATCTTTCAAAATGACTCAATTGGAGATCGTTTTCTATTGTTATAATTGTTGTGCTATGAAGTAACACCCAATTTGTATTCCGTTGCGTATCACGAAATTGAGGGTGTTACAGTATATCTAACACTGGGCAATAGGGCGGGCATGACTTGTGAATATTCTATGAATGTATTAGTTTTTAAAAACCACTTCAATCGCTTTTACAAAATATTTGATTGATAATCAATCATTATTGCATCTTCGGTACTATCTAAGACGGGTCACATGGGTAACTAAATGGGTACTAAAATTAAAACGGGTCAAACAGATATATAACTTTGTTATGAGTAGAGGGGCAACATGTTGACCCCTTTACTTATAGTTCTAACTTTGTTCTCTAGAACTTATCACAATAAATATAATGTATAATTTAGAATTCCAAATTTGTTATAAAATCAGTATTAATCTCATGTTCTTTCCTTCTCATTATCCTTCCATAGGATTCAAGTGGAATTGTAAAGAATACTTTTTTTTAGCTAAAAAAATATTATATCCTATATTACATTGTTCTTGCACATTTCTAAAAATACAGATAATTACTTCCCTAAAAACCTCATTAAAAAAAGAAGAAATTATTTCTAATTTCAGAGTCATGATTGGAGTAGATACATTTGCTAATTCAATTATGTTTTTAGTCTTAAATGCATCAAACTGGAAGACAGTAATCTGTTAATTTCTACTTACACATTCCACATCAAAGCAATCCATGGCAAAAAAGAAATACGCACTTTGTATCATTTTTTAGGCCCTCAATGTCTCTCCTTACCATAGAATCTCTAAAAAAATGTCTGCAATCACAAAAGGTAATATATTGAAGGAAATTCACCAAGCTAAATAAAAGGTTACATATTCAAATCGATATTCAAACTGATATAACAACAAAATTATATAAAAACAAAACTACAATTAGTTTCAATCCAAAGTATTAGGTTTTTCAAATTGTATGTTTAAAAGTTATCTAACGTGTGACAGATTTTGTAATAGGGTCAGGTTAACGTTAAATAGTTATCAGATTATCAAAACATAGAGAGATCGAATGAGGCAAACAACGTTTTTGACATTATTTGTATTAACAAAAGTGTCTTTTCAACGCATAATAATTTTGTACATGACAAAAGAATTTAATTTATTCACTAAAAGAAACCAATAAAGCATTCAGTAGCTCACATTACCATAACTAACATTGCTCAGAGACAGCCACCTATGTGTAAACAGACTTCCTCATTGTCGATTTGCTATACAATGAAATATGCTTTTATTCATTCTCAACTGCATCTTCACCGCTCACCTACAAATTAGTATAATTTTTTCGTTAATAATTTATTCCATATATGTTTAATAAAAACTAAAAGATTACCTGTGTTATATTTGCATCAACTGATAAAAATCATCCATAAATCATGTGGAAGTATATCTTTACATTAACGGTCAATAATAATTTAGTGCGCACAATAAGCCTCAATCCCTTACATAAAGCCCATTTCTCCCAAAGATATTGGTCTTACACCTTTAGTTTGTTCAACTCTATACAGTGACAAAAGATAATAGCAATACCATGCTACATATATTATTTAAACATGTGAAAAATAAAAAAGAATATAAATCTGAAATATCTTTTTCAATAAGTATATATAACTCATCCATGAAGCTCAACTTTAAGCATTTGCATATAAGTTAACAAAACATTAAGAAAATAAACTTGATATAAATCATCAAGTTGAACCTTTAGCCCACTTGATATAGATCATCACGTTGTTCAATTCCTATAAGGATTAATTGGGCTAACTTTAACACTTTATATAATCAACACAATATAATTTTAGCAGTAAGTTGTCTTTAGATAAATAGTTTAGGATGCAATGGAGCTAAAATTGTTCAAATAAGTCAAATAGGTAACGGACGAAGCTAAAACTATAGTTGTCCTGATTTTTCTTGGTTATGTATGCAATGTTATAATGATAAACATAACTTTTGTATAAACCAATTTTATTACTAACTATTAAATGCATGTAATGCGTACCTCTTTGGAATGTAATGAAGCATTCGCAAGAAAAACCAACTCCTAATACATCCTAATTAAAATGAAACATTATGTTGTTACTCAATATGTAAATTTGTAAACATGCAAATATTGTTGCAATATTGATCATGGAGTAGGAATATGAAAATTAACTTACGATAGCTTAAACCTCTTCTTTTAGGTTAATCAACTCATAAGCCACGTTGCCTTTATCCTTCTTACATGTACATATAAAATGATATAAAATTTATGGTGAACTAACACACTATAACTTCTGATGATTAATAGATGTAACAATATGAGTATATTATTAATATTGTTGTCCACTCATCAAGCCTTTCAAAGTCGAACCAATTTTTCTGGTCCTCTTTTTTAGGGGAACTTGAGTAACTAACTTAGATATTGTTCTAGAATTAGAATCAAGGACAAATACTTGAGTGAAGCAACTATATCACTAATCAATGGCAGCAAAATTGCTTATACCTGGAGGACTTTTGGCATCATGACCCTCGCTTCTGGAATGTTATCTGAAATTTCGGCTTGAGAAGCCAAATACTTGATTGAAGCAACTATATCACCAATTAATGGCTAAAAAATTGCTTGCACCTGGGGGCACATTGTTGTTACAGCAATCCAAAGAAGCCTACATATACCCAAAGGAGTTATCATACAAAGCAAAGGCTATATGCAAAACCACACATATCGACCATTATATTTCTAAAGAACACATAATGGAAATAGTATGAAAATATGATTGTTAGTTAAATCAGATGCGTTAAGAATAAACGGGATAAAAATTTTTGATTGAGCACATGCCAACCTGTTCCTCGTTGTTACCATTTGCGTATGTGTTGGGTATATTCATATTTATTGGAAGAACGGTCTAACCAAATAGCAATAACATTAATAAATTTAATTGAACACCACCGCAAAGATGAGGTATGAAAGTAACAAAATTACTAATGAAATGACATGCCTACAACTGGACAAAGAATATGTTATACATATTAGCATACTGCCCACCATGGAAATCCCTAAAATTATGACGACAACCTGCGCCAAATGCGTAACAAAGACAGATTTAGTGATGCTCATTATAAAAATGGGTGTCCACAACTTATTAGAATTCAAATAGAAAGTATTAACAGGTCATAAATAAGGTATAAATAATTATCAGTCATGTCATAAATAAGGTATTCATTTGTTAAATTGCTACCTTTAAAATGTTACCACCTTTTATTTCTGTCAAATTTACTGTTATTTTAGTTGTAATTTCAAATTAAGCTTTGTATTTCAGTTTGTTAATGAGAATTTCAGTTTTCACTTTTAAGTATTGTCTCAATTTCAATTAAGCATTCATTTCTGTTAATTTCCTTTCATAAGTTGTTCTTTTTCATAAGCTGTTCTTACTGTCTATACAAGCTCATATAAGCTTAATATAGCTTATAAGTGCTTATTGTTGTCTACACTTGTCTAATTTCAACCTTTTGCACAAAAGTCAAATATAGTCAAAATCTAAAGTCAATTGAGTTTTGAGCTTAAAGTCTGGTTAAAATCTGTTAAAATAGTTGAGTAGTAAATTTCAATTCAGTTTCATTGAAGAGTCAAGTTAAATTGCATTTTGAATCTTAGAAGGAGTGTTTGGTTTTGGCAAGCTTTTAAAGTTTCAAAGGTTTTAGTCATTTAAATCTTAGTCTAGTGAGTTTAGAATCTGGTTTTAAAGCTTTTCCAATTCTAGTTTTAAGTTTCCAAGTCAATAATTGTGTTTTGAGTGATTTGCCAAATCTGTCAATTAACTTGCTTATGTCCCAACTGTTCTGATCTCTAAGTCAATTTCAAGGATCAAAGTAAGTTTAAATTCCTGTTAAACTGATTTTTCTAGTTCCTGTTATGACATAGTTGATCTGCTTTCAGTCCTTGTTGCTTTCCAAAGTCTTTTCCTAGCTTAATTTTGTCCTAAATGTCCTTAGTTTAGCTTATTTCTATATGCATATCAGTTTAATAACTGTCCATTTCAGCTTATTCATTACTGCTTATCTGCTTACCCTCTTGTTATAATGGCATGATTTTTGTTTCTTTAGATAGTCATTAGAATACCCGTGCACGCACGGGGTTAGATCTGCTTTTCTAAAATTTTAATTATATATTATTATCGATTAAATTTTTTATTCTTGTTCACAAGATATAGCAAGAGCTAAAAAATGTATTTTATCAAACTCTTACCTTTTATTAGTGCATTTATATACATCCTATATTACACACATCATGCTACAATTACATGGTTGGAAATCCAAAATCATATACTACATTTCAATTTTTTTTTTTTTTTCCTGAAGAACCAAAATTCAGATCCACAAAATATTAGATGAACACCCTTATGGTCATGCATAAAACCCAAGCAAGAATTATGATGAACAACTAAAATCAAGACATTAGTTGCACAACAAAACATGTGCATTCACAATTTCACATGACGGTGAAGTATCATTTTATAACCACTTGGAGCAAGTTTACAAATTATAATGCCTCTCCATCCTTCAAATCACATTCTAATATCATCGCATATTTAACATCATTCCCTAAATGTTGGGAGCTCAACCCAAATCCATCCAACCCGGACTATTTTGACCCATGACCCATAGTAAATTAATGACCAATTTGAGAATAGCTCAACCGCTAACATGCCACCTCTAGAGTCATATTTCTATATAAATCCAAATTACGTTGTCATAACCTCTTCCTTTACCTCCGTATTAGATCTACAACTTTAAATATATCATCCCTTGTCCAATATAAGCTTAAAAAATTCTAATAACTTAATTTACCTTGACACAGTCTTGCTTTATTCACATCTCACATCGGCTCCTTCATTCACACTTTTTATTAGTATAAGTTTAGTATGTTGTTAAAGATGTTTAATATTTATGTTATTTAAGGCACCCTGTTTTTGATGCGAAAATAAAATTTTGTGTAAAGTTTACTTTTAGCTTATTCTATTTCATAAATAATCAAATCTAACTTACAAAAGGTCTCGGTATGTGGTTGTGTGCTCGAACGATGGTCTAGCTTCAGATTCATCAATCACTCAATAGGTTGCATGCATTTTGTACCCATTTGGTTGAATAAAATTGTAATCTAAAGTGATAACAATGGTCAATGGTGATTGTATTTTGTATTTGGTATTTATGATAATTATAATTATTAGAAAGAATTGAACTAAAAATCCTCCCTCCAAAAGATGTAGTTAGGAAATTTGGAGCTAATAATAATAACATTTACATAATATATTCGAGCTGTAATACATTTGCATGACGATTGACCTTCTTATAAAAAAAGGCCAAACTGCTATTTTTTCTAGAGGTGGCACCTACGACATGAACGATCACATCTTGAAAAATAAATAAATAAATCATCGTTAGTCAATGGGCCTTATAGTGAAAAGATATAATGAATTTAGGGCTAACCTTATTATTTTGTCAAATTAAAACTCGTCACGCCACCACTATTGAGGTCTTTGCCATTGTTTCAAATTGTCTAAAAATTGCTATCGATAAAAGTACATCACCACGTCGATAAATGTCGTTAGATTATGATCAAACATATCACCCGCCATTGATGGTTTCCTAATAGTCCCACACTATCATAACCTGCTTCATTTGTCACCAAGTTATTCGAAACACAAAATTGCTCAAACAGATACATAAAACCATATACATAATGATACCTTCAATTTTTTTGATTTCGTCCTCCCATACTACCATAACCGACTTCCCTATCGCCATGGTTTCACCCTCGACTTCAAAAGTTCATTAACCCATTTGAATCTAACCGTTATTAATAAATTATTCCAAGTAATGGAAATGACACCCACCGATCTCCTCCATGCACGGCATCCAACGCCACCTAATCGACATATATTTTGTGCATATACTCGAACACATGAAAACCAAAGCTACCTAAACTTGCACCACAAAATTACCCATAATTTCATATAAATTATTAAACCCATAAAATTAAACACAATTACCCAAACCCATGAAATTCCAACTTAATTAAACCCCAATTTCAATTTAACCAAATCCTAAAAACAAAAACACAACCATGAAACCATTAATAAATTATCATCTAATTGATGCAAAAATCTAATCAAAAGATAAAAAGGGATTATCTATAATTAAAATATATGATCACATACCTACAATTAATGATTTCCTGAAAGCATAGATGCATAAGGACTTAAAATATCATTGCATAAGGAATAAAAATGGATTAGTGAACACCATTATACATGTCCAAGGGTGGGTTTTCGGGTTAAATCGATTAGATAACACCCCAGCAAACCATAATAAATGATTGAGTCAGAAATAAAAGCATTACGTTGTTGAAAAGCAAGCGCAACCATAATAAAGATTTGATAAATGGGAAGAAAAATCATACCATGATTGTATCTATTGAGAAGATGGAGGCTTATTGATCTTCCAATTTAGTAAGAATCTTTCTTTTGGAGGAGATGATGGATTTTTGACATGAGATACAATATTTAGGGTTTTCAATTGTTTTGGGAAGATGATCTTTTTTTTTTTAATTTTACATTTTGCACCTAAAACTATCATTTATTTAAAGTACTTGTGTATTTTTGTTTTTCATCATATGTTGTTAAAACGAATTTTTAATTTTTACCAAATTGGAAATATTTATGTTTTTTTTTACATTTCAATAATTAAAATAAAAAATAAATAATTAAATTATTACTTAATAAGGTATGGTTTGATTTTTTTGAAATGAAAAATTCCTAATAAGGGTTTTGTTTTATTATATAAAAGATTAGAATGGGTTAGATCTGCTTTGCTCATATTTCCCCTTTAGGTGCTTATTAGTTAGCTTAATTTGCCTGCAAAAATCTCTAATTGTCTATTTTTCTGTCTGCATCAGTCCATTCTTAGTTCTTATCAGCCTCTTGATTTTGATTTTTAATTTCCTTATATTAAGTCCATTTAATCTGAAATTTGGTACAATTGCTATTTGGTTGCTAATATAGTTGTTCACACTTTTTTCTATAGCTTTTAGTTAGCTTTTTGGTAGCTTAAAATAGGCCACAACTAACTGATTTGCATCAGCATATCAGTTAGCTATTTGAGGTTTAGATAGCTTTATTAGAGTTAAGGGTAGCTTAAGTAGTTGTCTTTCCAGCTTATTAAAGTTGTTTTAGTTAGCCATTAGCTTATTTAGTCCATAGGATAGCTTATTCTAGCTTGAGGACTGCTTGGTTTTGCTTATTTCAAGAACTGCTTTTCTTCCCTTTGACTGCTGCAACAACAGTCCATTCCAGTGCTTATTGGCCTTTTTGCTTGTGCTTATTTGATCTAATTCTGTTGCATTAGGCTGTTTTTTAGTTAGATTTGGTTTATTTTAGCTTTAGGTAACTATTGGTAGCTTATTGTGCATTTTGCTTATTTTCTAAATAGCTTTTCAAATCAGTTGCTTATCAAATATTATATAGTGTGAGAAACCAAACACCTTCATAAATTTCTGACATTATTTTCTACTAAACACCACCTAAATTTTTAAATCTCATGCGTAAGTTCAGTTGGGCATGTAATATTCTCACAGGAGGCTGTGGAAAGTCGCTAAAGCTAAGGCTTAAAGGCTACTTGATGAGCACCTACCGCTCTACATCGCAAAGGATAATAGCCTAATCTTTGCTTTAAGTAACTTGAACTGGTAAAAGGATATGATGACATTAACATAACATGCACATATGAGGAATGCAAACCTGATTTGTTAACGCACCTTTCTTTCCAACGGTGATGCATCATATATCCTCTCTAAGCATAGATTGTAAACCTTGCACTTGTCCTGATATCAGTATTTTCCTTATCTACCTACTAACAGCCTGCACACCACATGTACATACGTAATTTATTACCTGTTAACATCATACTTAGAATAGATTCTAATTTTCTTTTACTTATTTAGTGTATTTTTCTAATTTATTCATACAGTTATGTATGACAAAACTTACAACAAAAAGAAAACTAAATGAATTTTTTAGTGGTTTTTTCAGTTGATAGAGAGTTTGAGTATCTTAATTCAAACAATAATGATGTTTTATTATTGAGTGACAGTTTCCCCTTAAGCTAATGCAGATAGTGATACTTTACTTACAACATAGAACATTGCGGTAGTGTTTGTAAAAGTTGTCACGTGATGTTTTACAAAAGATAACTCCTTGGTGAGACGGAACTTTGTTGGATCATACACAGGAGCAAACATTGATGGATGTTGTAAATTAGCTGGTTTAAGAGAAGTTAGTTTAGGATGAAATTAGAAGAAAGATCGATGATATTACCATAGCCACTGGGTTCACGATCCTTCAAAATCTCTTTTTTCCATAATTTCCACTTGCGAGTCTACACCAAACAACACCATAGCTTAGATATAAGCATTTTAGTAATTCTTATTAGTTTTATTTTTAAGGGTCTAATAAAAATTAGATGAAAGTATAGTATAAGTGATTCTAACCTTTGCTCTTCCAAAAATCATACTGAGTTAATAAGCGTACTATAAAATACACGAAACACTGCCAAGAAGAATAAAAGGATATGCAATTGGTGCAATCCAGCAACTGATATAATTTGCTCATATCCCTATCACACACAATTCAAATGCAACAAAACTCGAAGAAAGTGTAGTGATATGATTCTTACTTAAGTATAAGATTCACTACCTTTGAATTATCTTCATCTTAGTGCCTCTGTTTTAAAATTTCAACTTGATAGATAAACACGGTCATCCAGAAATAAAAAGACATCAGGAGTGTTTGGCTACTCCTGCAGCAGTACCAAAGCGGTAGAAAAAATAGAATATTAAGTATACCAATTTAATTGTAAAAGTATAACACATTTAAATAAATCTTTGTCCATTTTAAGTTTGAAACTCGTAGAAAAGTTGGCACATGTGTGTCCATGTTGAGTTGCTGTGTTGGTGAACCAGGGACTGCTTAATCTCCCAACCATGATGGCTTAATTTCTTTATATTTTTGGTCATTTTATTCCCTCTTTTTTACACAAACAAAAAGACCATTAGTCAAAAACATTCACAGTAAGAACCATTTATTCAAAAGAGTTGATAGGTATCATACACATAGATTAAAAGCAACCACAAAGAACTATTTAAATTCAAAGTTATCGATATATTGCAAAATGCCTTTTTAATGCTATGAGCAAGTACTTACTTTGAGTGCCAAACTGCCCAAAACATATATTGTCCATTCAAATGAATCTCAGTTCTTGTTCATTCTATTGGTATGCAATATCCAAACAACCACCTTAAGTGGCCACACCAACCTCTTTAAGAGGGAGGGCTTTACACCCGGTGGATTACTCCGCCAAAAGGTCAGAAATCATGGTTACCAAAAAAATAAATACTACTATGGGCCAAATGCAACATTAGCATACTCAAAGCATAATTAGAGTTGTAGTCTGACATTGGTGTTACTGAGTACAAATATAGTCTAGCTTTGCGTCATTTTTTTGCAACTATTCTCATCTGTGCATAATCAAATTTATATTCTGCACTCTCGCTCAAAGGTCAACCAAGTGCCAACTTAGTTCAAGTCATTTGCAGATCTTCAGTTATGTTATTTCGACAAATGGATTCTTAAAAATCACATGGTGTATTCCATGGGAAAAAATCAGAAAAACAAAGTACATTGGTTATATGTAAAACTAAAACGCTACCTTAGCCAAGCAACTTCAGCTAATTGTTGAGAGCTCTTAACGATCTCATTGTGAAACCTGATGGCCGGCACTGGACCTGTTATAATGTTCCCATCTTAGCTGCCCTATTAATAAGCACCAAAATGAGACGTGGTTAAATATTGAAATGGTTTAAGAGAGCGTTTGGAATTGCTTATTTAAGTGCTTATCTGCTCACACCTAAGCAAGTAAGTAGTTATCCAATAATCAAAATCCATAAATACAAAGACACTAATCCTGAATTCATCAAACATCAAACATACAGTAACCTAATTTTGTTTCAATCAGAACAAAAAGTAAAAATCTCATAATTACCTGAAACTGGATTTGGTTGATTTGTGAACATCCTCAATGTGTAGTTGTCAGTTGTCTTATGGTTGTCAGGATCCCGATCCTGATCTTAGGATCTTACGATTTTGATTTTACGATACTGTAAAGCAAAAACGATCCGGATCCTACATAGGATCTTTGCAAGCTTAAGATCTTATAGAATCCCGATCTTGACCATACGATCTTACGATCTAATCCGATCCGATCTTACTCTTTTCGGATTACAAACTAAAAAACTATAAATTTATGGGTTGTTTGTTTGTAAAATTCAAAAAACAACATGTTAATCTTTTTAAACATTTTATAATCATAATTTAGGACAATATTTATATGAAACATTCATAGTATTTTGTGGTTATAATGTATTAGAATTTTTAGATTTGTATAAAATTACATAAACTATTAAGAAATAACATTAGAGTAGGATCTTAAGATCCCGATCCGATCTTACGATCACGATCTTGCAAAGACAAAAACGATCCTAGGTAGGATCCCGATCTTGACAACCTACTCTTAACATCAACATGTGCCTCAATCAAAGATTGCTATTTCTTCACAAGTGACCTCAGCTTATCTGTGGTGAAGTCCATGCCCAAAAAAAAAAAAAAAAAGTGATTACTCCTTGTAATACATATGGATATTACACCAAAAACAAATAAACACAATGAGTTAAATAGCACAATGTACCCAGAAAGTAGGCAACACGTTCTTCCCTTGAACATCTTCAGCCCTCAAACGGATCTTTCTGTAGGAATGATCCTCATCATTTTGGAGATCAGCCAACGATAGCTGTTATAGCTGCGGCTTTGCCTTTTATGTAAAAGGTCGTCATATACAAAATCCAAAACAATCAAAAAAGCCAGAGAAAAAGTGTTGGCAGGCTAGTTCACTCAACTGCCAAACTATACTGTACGTGCATAGATAAACGTTTCATTAAACCTTAACAATGAGGCAATGACCAACTATTCTCGAAGACAATCGTAACCAACATTTATCATCCAGGACTATATCAGCAAGCTGTGAAACTTTTTTCCCAGTTGCTAAGACATCATAATAGTAATTTCAGCATCAATATCCAATTATACAAGTAATTTAGTGCAGCAACATAGGGGCAAGTAGTGTACATCTGCTTTAGGTGCCACTGGCGTACAAGTGGGTCCATTCCTTTGCTGCAGGTTTTTTTTACATATTATTAGTAAAGTAGGGCAATAAAATTAACCAAATATTATTGTCCTAAACATACCTGTTTCAACAGCTTCAGCTTCATTTGCTTTCCAGTGCTTTGCTACGTTCTTAGATAGCGGATCATCTGGATTTGGAGCACTCAAAAGTGCTTGAATGCTACACATGTAGTTCAATGATATATAAGAGAGTAACGTTGGTTTTTAATGTGAGCGTTAAGTGGGGATAAAGTCCAAAAGGTGTTTATGGCGCATAATTTAAGTAAGAAACTTGTAACTAATCTGTGACTCAACCAGCTGAGCCATCATGAACCCCATTTTCCTTCGCGGAATCTAGTGCAGAAGATATTTCGGGCAACCGACCTTCCAAATTTGCAAGAGGTACATTGAAGGAGTTGGGAAGAGAAACGATCTTGTAATGGTGGGATGGTCTTACATCAATCAGGATATGTGGTTCGTTCTTTTTCTATCATGTATCTCAATGTCAGTCGATAGGAAGTTACAGACTAAAACAAACACAACTCACTTGAGGGTAGAGATCACATGTTCCCAACTCTTTAACTGCTAAAGGCAACCTCTCTCCATCAGAGACCTGAAAAGCGAATAAGTAAACCAGTTATAGTCACCTTAACAAAAAATTAGAACAAACACAATTTTCATTATTTTTTCTTCGAAAAGGCAAAAACTTATGGACCCAAACCTCATAATCAGCTCCCACACTCCTGATGTTAACGGTCTGAATTTCATTATGCTTAGCCCAGATAATCTTCTACTGTTGTCCAGCTACTGGCTCTTCCCTACCAACTTTAACCATTATCGTCCCTTCATCGTATCCAATAGCAATCCTGTACAGAAAGAAAATGCGTGAGAAATGAACAGTTTTCTAATGAATGTTATATAGTGTATTGATTGCAAACATCTTTCTCCAAATAGTCCACTCAAGAGAATCAGGAAGAGTCTCGAACATATAATGACTGTAGTAAGAAATTGCTAACATACCCAAAACATAGTCACACCTCACAAAACAAACTAACCTTCATGAACTTTTCATGTATCCAATAGCCCAAACCCTTTCAAGTCCATAGTTCAAAGTGTTCTCAAGTCTGTGAAAAAAAGAAATTGGTGAGGAACCTGATAAAAATTACATAAAAAAACCTCAACGTCATAAGTATTCTATTTTAAAACCACAGGAATTCAAATCGGACACGGCTGAGTTACCAGCAACCACAAATTCTATATTCAGTATATGGTTTTTAAAATTTGACGTTTATGTGGTACATGTAAAACAAACACCAAACCAATAATTTTAATCTCCTAAATCCTAATATTCACCCAACATAACCTTTAGATGAATTTCCTTCAATGTTAAGAACATGATTATACACTACATAAACGCAAAAATCAAATGCATACCTATAAGTAGTTGCATGCCATATATGTACAGTACCGTCCTCAGAACCCGTCAATATTATGGGCAGCTCGGGGTGAAAGCATACAGCTGAAACACTGTGTGTGTGACCTGTAACGGATTGATGTGCGGCATCAACAGGTGTGTGGGTACCAGCTAAATTAGCATACATCTTCTGATTGACACCGTCTAGAAATAAAGGAATATGGTTTTTGAACCAAGATGAAGATAGATGGCCAATCTTTTCTTATCTACACATACATATATAAAAAAAATAAAAAGGGCATATGTAATACTTTACTTGCATACTTCATGTAATCCACCACTGATGACATTGAACGCGAGTAGAGGAGGGGGCTTCTAGTAAGCCTATTTAAAAACAATATTAAGTACGGAGTATTAGTTTAACCTGTGAAATCACCAAAAAGACCATGAACAAAAATAATAACATAACACTATTAAATATGGAGTGTAGGAAGATAGAAGTACCTTGTCACCATCTTTTAAAAATCTCTGATCGTACCTGAATACATATTACCAACAAAGAAGACGAATAACCTGCACATCAAATCAGAAAAGAAAAAAACATCGTGTGTGTGTGATGAGATGAATGAGTGATATTAGGGTTTTGGAAAAAAAAAATAGTGTATGATATGGTAAATTAATTTGTTGTAGGGATTCTTATAATTATGTTTTTATAGATAAATACATTCCTTTTCAAACTAATCAAAATGATCATTGGTTATAGAGATTTATAAATTTGGTTTTCCAAAAGTTATAATAAAAAATGGATGAAACTTCCCTTGAGAATCTCCCTTTAATTTGAAATGTGTGGCTAAATTTTTTTCTTATTCTTCTCATTCCTAAAACCTTAAATAAAAATGGTATGGTTACAAGGGGTCTCAATTAGACAGTTAGGTCTACAAATTAGGCCTTTTTTTAATCAAAACTCGACTACAAATATATGATGGAAAATAAGGTTGGCAAACCACCTCAAAATAGGTCCATGTTGTTTTCTAAAATAAAATTAAACCTAGTAAAATTACAAACACAGCCAACGACTTGAGGCGAACATGTAGAGTCTACGTACATAGAATCAAACATGGATGCAATTCAGAAGTCATGAGAATAGTTGCAGAAATGTATTTAAAGCCAATAGTGAACCTTGCAATAATTCTTTAACATCCAAATAAATCAAAGTTACTTAGTAACTAACAAGGCTCAACAAATATTCTAATGTTAGAATCGAGTTAACAAGGATTAAAAAATGCATACAAATAATTAAATGAAACTTTTTTGTATTTATTATATTTCATCTTGGTTTAAATTACACAATACTCGACTTGTGCCACGGACTAATATGCCTCCATTCTGACTTTGTCCCTGGGAATGTCGAGTTCTTTCGAGATACAAAAATGCCATTGGGTTTAACTAACCAATAACAATGATATGTAGGGAATCCAAATTTATATTTAAAACAGATGTTTTTGATGTGTTCACTAAACAACTCAACAATAATTGTTCTTGAGCCCCAAGTGAACTCGCCTACCCACACAGTAGAAGGTGGACAAAAGTACCAATCTGTAAATTTCCCAGGAGAAAGGTAACAATGATCACAAGATGATGACAAAGTAAACTGATTTTTTTCATAAATATTCCCAAAGAGTTCGTCAGGCAGATCATTGGTAACAAACATATGCCATTCATAACTTCCTTCACAGTGTTTTGAAGAATTATTAGCTGATTTTTCACATGAAAACGTGGGGATAAAAAGAAGAATTGCAATGAAAATGAGAATACACATTGCGAATTTATGAGAAATCAAAGAAAACTCATTTTTGATTTATATAGGCCATATGCATTTATTTTTCAAACTTCAAAGAAGATGTATTAAATTCATTAATTAAAAGATAAAGTAGCATTTAATAAAGTGAATTACCTCGGGAAATTAAGGAACTATTTTTAGTTTATTTTATTGGGGGATTGGTCATTTAATTTTATGTTTTGTATATAATAATGTTAGTTGTAGTGCAACACCATTAACTGTTATTTGTGTGTCACCTTAACATCCACCAAATAACATTGCAATAAATGAAACACTCGCTCGAGTTATAACTGTTATTGGCGTATGTGAGTCCTAGTTTTTTCTTTTCAATTTTCTTTTATTAGAACAAACACATTTTAAACCAAAATTCAAATACGATATATTAAAATAGGAGAGTAACTTTACATACCAAACTTTTCTCACATACCAAGGGACTCATCCCCACCCCCAATCTAAAAAAAATCAATGGTTGGGATTAGAAGCATTCTATTATTTCACATATTTTTTATAATTTAAATATCTCTTAAACCGTTAATCGTTAAGCGAAAATAATTACCCCATCACAATGAGCATTTATTTATCTTTCTATAGACGGGCACTTTTATATACTTTTGAAAAAAGAAAAAGAAAATCATTCTTTTACGTTTTTTCATTTTTTTAATCTGAGATTTGCATGAAAAAATCACATGTGATTAAACGCTACTTTGAATATCATATGTGATATTAGTGTTAAATCAATATGTTATGTAATATCACATGTGATATTAGTGTTAAATCACATATGATATACATATCATATCCTATGTGATTAATTAACACTAATATCACATGTGATATTCAAATTAGTGTTTAATCACATGTGATTTTTTCATGCAAGTTTCAGTAACGAGAAGAAACGAAAAAAATGTTAAATGAAAAACAAGAAAAAAAATTGTCGAAAGTATATCAAAGTGTCTATCTATAGAAAGATAATTAAATGCTTGTCGTAATGGCTATTTTTTTTCGCTTAACGATTAACGGTTTGAAATATATTAATATTTGAAAAAAAAAGGATGAAAGTGGGTTTTTTAATTTGTGGGATTAATCTCATCCGTTAGATCAAATAAAAATAGAGAGAAGATGAAGAGTGGAGATTGATCAATTGATATATAAAGAATGTTTTATTCTCAAATGATCTTAAATCATATAAAAAATACGATACGAAGTACAACGAAATTAAAAATATTATACGACAAATATATAAAAGCTGAAAATATTTTGCTCGGATCTCGTCTTTGAATTTGTTGATATTAGCCACATCTTGCAGCATCATCCCGTTAGTGGTAAAATTAAGAAACTTCAATTCCTCGAATTTCTTTTGAGTCGCGATATAATCTTCTTTTTTAGCACGTTCTTGTCACAACTTTTCTCGAACTACTTCGGCGAAAGCTTCTCTACATGACGAGTTGCTACAAGAATGTGCTCAAAAGAAATTCAAGGTACTGAAGTTTCTTAATTTTAGCATCGACGGAATGATGTCGGAATATGCAACTAATATCAATAAAATCAAAGACGAGACCCGAGCAAAATATTTTTAGTTTTATGTATTTGTTGTATCGTATTTTTAATTTCGTTGCACTTCATATCGTATTTGAGTTTTGGTATAAAATGTGTTTGTTTTAATATAAGAAAATTAAAATGAAAAAAACTGAGACTCGTACGCACCAATAACAATTATAGAGAGGAGGGTGTTTATGTTATTGTTGTGTTATTGGGTGGATGCTGAAGTGATACCCCAATCCACATCATTTTTACGCGAATTGGGGACAAGCTCATGACAAGTGGGACTTTAGGTTTTTTTTAGTCGGACATTTAATTAAAATAGTGCTACATGTATAATTTTGGTTGGAACACTTGTATTCCGTGACCCACGTAACCTAGGTCACGAAATGATTGAGTATTTTAAATATTGGGAAGAAAAGTGTCCTATGTTTATCACATGAATGTTGTATCCATGTAATTTTCGCTTTAATAAATTCATTGATTAAAAGATAAAGTAGCATCTAAGTTAAATAATCAAATTATAGTAAAATGCAAAGTAGCATACCATTGCATTACTAATGTACGTATACTACTAGTTTTAGATCTCCGTGCACGCACGGGCTTTGGGTTCAATTTTTATTAGATTAGTAATTGGATTTGTATATACTTTCTAAAAAACAGCATCATGCACATGTATCATCTTAAACCCGTCAGAAATATAATACATGAACAATTCATTGTTCATCAGAAACGGTTATGGTCTTAAATCAGAAACCAATCGTTCAACAAAAAATGATTAAGTGTTGGGATCACGTGTAACTACTATCAAGTGTCGGTCATTAAATATGTAATAGGTTGCTAAGTAGGCTTATATGTTTGTAATTATAGCTAGGTTTATGTAGTAAGCCCATATGCCTATGCTTAAGCCCAAACGACTCTAAGGAAGGGACTAGTAATGTTGCCCTAGCTCCCTTGCCTATAAATACTATGTAAACCCTCACTTGAGGGTGTTGGTTCTTTCATTTGATGCATTAAACCTTTGTTATTCTTGTATGTGAAGAATCTGACCACTCTACATCTTTCTCTTATCATTCTACATGTTATTATGCTTGTGTTATCATCCTTATGGTGACCTAACAGTGGTATCAATCGCCAAATAGTTGTTTGGAACGTATTTTGTTTAAGCTTTTGGTTTTACGTATTAAGTTCATCTCGTTCTTAAGAATTTCTTATGCGTAAACTTTGGTTTTGACACTCAAATCTTGAAGCTTGTAAAGTTTTAAGGTTGATATCGTGTTTAGAATCTTAGTTTTTTGTAAAAAGTTTAGAACTTCATTGGTTTTGAATCGTTTTTTGTACTCGTTTCTTAGTTTCATCAATTTTTACGAATAAGTTCAAATTTCATTTTAGGTGTTAAAGTTCAAAACTTTATTATTCTTTAAGTGTTTTAGAAGCTATTTGATCAAAAGAAACAAGTGTACAACGTGTTTTTGAAGCTTAAAAGGTCGTTTTAGTAATTCTGGTTGGTTTTATGAATAAGCAAAAAACCCTCTTTTTACGAATAAGAAAACCCTTTTCTTACGAGTAACTAAACCCTGATCTTACGAATAAGCCTACGAACAAGCCTGGAGTTTACGAATAAGGAATCTTACGAGCAAGCACTGTTCATCAGAATCTTCAAAGTTATTTGTGATTCAGTACTTCCCTTGCTTGGATAAGCTTGTGGAATACTTCGAACTGTGATATCTTTCATGCTTGGATAAGTTTGAAAGATTTATTGGTTTTTACCTATTCTTACGAATAAGGTTATTATCTTACGAGTAAGATACTTTACGAGTAAGGCATTCTTACGAGTAAGGTTTATTACAACTAAGACTTGATCTTACGTGTAAGGTTACGTATAAGCTACACTTGTTTATGAGTAAGATTAGCTTACGAGTAAGTGAAATTTTATGACTAAGGGCAGTTTACGAGTACGCACCATCAACCTTTACGACTAAGACCCATTTTCAACATCAACTCACGTTTCAATCATCTACAAAGATCCATCAACAGCACAAGTTTAACAATGTCTCAACCACCGTATTTCAACTACTTTCCTCACCAGTATCCTCAACAATAACCGTATCCTCAACAACAATTCCCTCAACAACCACAACAATAAGCATTTCAACAACAACAATCATTTGCACAGCCACAACAACAATTCTTTCAAAAACAACCATACCCTCCAAAACAACAATGGTTTCCATCTCAATATGCAATGCAATCATTCACTAACATTCCATCTAAGGAACCTCATTGGTTTTGATAAGCAGGGTTCGGGGTCAACAAACCTCCTTTTCTACGATCAAGCTTTTCAACCCTCTAGGCAGTGAACCTAATCGTTATAGTGTAGTATGGGGTAAGCCTCGGGGATTGATTTCGTTCTCTAGGGGAATAGAAATGCTAGAAAGAGATATATGACGAGAAGGTGGGGTTGAGGAAGATTCTTTTTAGTCGTTTTTATGTTTTTTAGAAAGAAAGGGTAAAAATATCAGGGTATATGATTGGGGGGTGGTACTTCTACCATTTTTACTACTTAACTACTTATCTAATTATCTAATTAACTATGTATAGATTATGCTAATTGAAGTGTGCTCGTATAATGATTAAAGATGTGTTTACTAAGATGCTATTACTCCCTAGTTATCTTTTATTGGTCAGTTGAATTGTCACTTCCTTTATCTTAATTGGTGCGTTGTATTCTGTTTGGTCGTAGGGTGGTGCCTAATTCCCTAGTTCTATGAATTACAAATCTCCTTTAGAATACCCGGGATCGGCAAGTGCAATGGCATCTGTTAATACAAATAAGCCATAAAAACGTTTATTTATATTTTACGATATTCTAATGTTTTGTTGATAACAAACGTAAAATCATTTTAACGAAACAAATAAAATACGTAAATGGTTTGAACTAATTGTTTCTAACATACTTACGTTTTCACATAAAACACTAAAACAAGTATAAGTGATTTTATGATTTATTATTACATATGTACAACAACTAGTGTTTACATATTTGGGTAAAATATACACATAACTAGTACGTAGTATATTGGGTAATATA
The DNA here is from genome assembly GCA_910596185.1 of Chrysanthemum makinoi. Taxonomy (NCBI): domain Eukaryota; kingdom Viridiplantae; phylum Streptophyta; class Magnoliopsida; order Asterales; family Asteraceae; genus Chrysanthemum; species Chrysanthemum makinoi. The sequence continues at coordinate 232,586,070 of OU343221.1, forward strand.
AATGGGTAGAAACTTAAGTATCATAACCCATTTACCAAATACATTGAATGTAGTTGGATACAACCCAATGTCCATGACCCATGAAGCTTGACCCATAACCCATTGCATGACATCATGCTTATATCATATATGGATCATATCCATAACCCATGGTATTGACCCATACCCACAAGACTAGATACATTGTACTCATTAGATACATTGAATCTAAAAGAATACCCATGGATCAACCCATTACCCATGACCCATAACCAAAATACCCATGGGTAAAGAGGAGCGTCCCACGGATCCCTAGCTTTACGCTAGACGGATCCCTTATGGGAGGGATCCGTGGGATCCGGGGAACAGTAGATTTTTTCCTCTATAAATAGTGAGCCATTTCTTCATTGTTCAACACCTCTTTCTAACATACTTTCTCCCTGAGTTAAAAACTCCCTAACCCCAGATCCAAGTGATCTATGTTTGTAGTTTTGTTTTTGTGTGATTCTCTAGGTTCCTCTTAAAGGCGAGATCACCACCTTTGAAGTCAAGCAAGCTCAAGTCCATGAGTTGCCATGCTTCCTCATCATCAAGACTACTGAAGTCCTCTTGTTGATGATTCTTTTCTTTCTTCTAAGAAGTGTAGTGTTGAAGACATTAGTGAAAGATGTCTCAAGTATCAAGACGAAGACATTAGTGAAAGGTGTCGATCGACCGTATTGTAGGCATTAGTGAAGGGTGCCTAGAAGTCAAGACACAAGACATTAGTGAAGAGTGTCTTGAAGATCTAGTTAAATGCATTAGTGAAAGGTGCCTTAGATGTACATTTGATATGGTGTGTTTCGATGTACAAGATATATTAGTACTAGATCCAAGGATATTGATATCCTTGATGATGTTGTAATAAGGAGTTGGTCTCCTTTGGGATTAGTCGTTGGTGTAGTGTTGGGTAGTAGTTCATCCATTGCAATGGAACTAGGTACTTAGCCTAGTACCTAATAAAGGGTAGGCGACGTTGTGGTAGGTGTGGTTCACCTTGGTGTGAAAGAACCCGGTGGTTAGCCTAGTACCGAAAAAAGAGTAGGCGACGTTGTGAAGGCTTCTCCGCCATAAGGAGTTGGTGTCGTGTAGTGTTTACGAACTCTCGACTAAGTGACTCGGGGAGTGGAGTAGGGAAAGGAAGGTGTCCTTGTAGCCGAACCACTATAAATACTCGTGTTGTGGTTTTGTGCTTCTTACTCTTATCTTTTCATTACATACTTCTATATGCTTGTTTATCAACATCCAACACACATCTAAATAGATTGACATAAGTCGATCTAAATATTTAAAAGGAAGGTTTAAATTGGTAAAACTATTCAACCCCCCCCCCTTCTAGTTTTCCATAGCATCTCCCCCGAATACACTACTATCCTAAAGCTACAATTCACGCAATAAACACAACGAATGGCCTAATGTGCACTCAAAGGATTTTTGCTATTTAGGACGTTCAAGCTCGCAACAATGAAAGAAGAAGCCAATTTTCCTTAATCTAGCATCTACCAATTTAAGACAAGAGACAACCTAACAACAATCAATAACTAGGTTTCATAGATCTAAGCAAACACGAGAATAGTTTAGCTAGACATGTTAAACAAGCAAGAATACACACATGATAAATTGGATAAACAAACTTATCTTGTGATGTAAAATAGGGTATGGGACCCTAGAATACTGTCCAAGCCGGAATACAACTGAATTAGGGTTTGCTCTCCAAAATTCTACCTCCTAAATACAGAAAAATTGAATTCTATATATAGATTTACAATCACGATGGCGTCACCTTTTGCTAGTGACGTCATCAGGTTACCGTCATTAGGGTTTTGTTTGGGCCAAGTCATCGTTGGGACGGCGTAGTTGAGATGTGTGGCGCCGTCAGTCTTCAGTAGCGACGTCGTCAAAATCTTGGATCTTGGGCGTCTGGTGAGAAATTTATGAGTGACACCTTCCAGAGTTTAGGCGTGACGCCGTCAGGCTTTAGGACAAAAAATTCCGCTAAGTCGTCGCGTGCACTTTTGATCAAGTCTTCTATAGAGGGATGACAACGCCCTTTGGTTGGGACGCCGTCAGGTGTGCTGGAGTGCCTTTGATCTTAACTTTGCCATTTTCTTCATGTTTTCACTCCTTTTCGTCCAAATATGCTTCATTCCAGCATTTTGCTTCCAAAAGACCTAAAATGTGAAAAGGAATGATTTTAAGCAGTAACGGATATAAAAGGTGTCGATTTAAGGCTTAAATGACCCCCTAAGAACGTATGTTTTATATCCTTATCAAATATCCCTACACTTGGAATTTGCTTGTCCTCAAGTAAATGTGCTTTTGGCCAATAAATTTATAAGTTAGGGGGCAAGAAGCATTGGTTTAAGATAGTTTACAACAAGTACAAATGCTACGATAATCATAACAAGCACAAAAATTATATACTAGCACCTCACAATTGGTGTTTGGATTCTCTCATATCTCGGGTTTATATGAAATATAATATGAATAGAAATGGAAGATAAACACTCATTACATGGCATAGTACATAGATTACCATAAGCTTGAGAATAGATCAAACCTCCACCACTTTGGCGTAAGCACCTAGGAATAACTATCTAAGAGGTCTTCACAAGGGTTGTAACGTTAGGCTTAGGGTAGGGAAGTAAAGGGTTTTGTTGGATAGGGGATATTTAGTAGTGGCAAGTCAAAAATCTTATGTTACAAGCATGTAAAGCGTGGCGTTGCTAAGCCAAGACTCGACTCACTAATATTAGATAACTTGAAACAAAACACAAACATAAAGATAGATGTAGGATGGTAGCCCGTATGTTTTTCTCATTTTTTTCTTTTTTTTACAAGTCTTTTCTTTTTTTTCGATCTTTTTTTTTTCTTTTTTTCATACCCTTTTACTCTACCATCCTCTACGATAACATCAAAATATAAGGGATTTATAGGAGCATCCCTACACTTGAGTTTTTATTTAACTAATTGACCCGATTTGAAAACATCAAACACTTGGAGTATTTAGTTACGTAGACAAAGCGAATTTGAATTATCATTCTTTCGCGTTACTCCATAAAATATTACTTTAACCCATGAGTCCCTATATACAAAAGATATGACTCGACTTAGCAACCATGCAAGTTACAAGATAATTGAACTAAGGGTTTAATAATGATAACAATAATGCACTAAAGATGAGTGCATACAAGTTAGGCTAAGGTAATTTGGGTGTAACATTTGGGGGTGGATTGTAAACAATGCTCTTCATTGATATTCCGGACAATCAAAACATCACGAGAACCGCGAAAAGGATAGGCTCTGAGGGGTTAACTAGGTGTATCGTGTACTAAAGATGAGTACATCGCAAAGGTGTAGGGTAATTAATCAACCAATGTGGAAGATGTAATTATAATACACGTTTCAAAAAAGGGTTATCCTAATGCCTCTTATCATTTAGTTACTCCTAACTATACAAGTGTAATCTCACTAGCGATCTCGGAATTCATCACAAAACAGGTTCTAGAATCTATTATACTACTAGTACACTCACTAAGCTTTAAAGATGAATTCTTTTATTCCAAAAGATCTAGGGGTGAACCTCACATTTTTGGTGTGGAATTTGAGTGTTATACGGTTTTTGTGCTAGTCATATAATTCCTATCCGTGAGACGCTTTGTTAAGACTAAAGTTTAGCTCGTAAATGTCATAAAAATTTTTAAATTTGGTGCTAAAATTGCCCTAACAAATATTTCTTATGGTTTATTACACAAATTACGAAGGACAAGACAAATAATCAAGTGAGCGAATAGTTTCTAAATTCCCGTTTTATTCTCCCTCCCTACACTTAAACTGAACATTGTCCTCAATGTTCCCCGAAAGTATCAAAGTTATGATAAAGGAAGGTAAGTTAAAATCGAAAGAAACTAATACTCCCCTGATTAGCTCGGTAGGATATGTATGAAGTTGCGGTTAAATCCTCCTCCAAGAAGAATGCATAAGTAATAAGCTTCATCCGATATGTGTTTCTTCTTCTTGTCTAATATAACCTGCACACTTATAAGAAAACCAACGAAACCTTCACGTAAAATCGGTGGTAAAATTATATATGACACACAACTACTCTAGAAAGCAAGTAAGATATAATGCTTGTGCAATGGATGTTGCAATTTTTCTGGAAAATTAAGAATTTGGAATTTCCAAAAACTACAAATTACACAGAAAACGAAACTGATATTTTGTTTCTACATTGCCTGACGTCGTCAATTGTTAATCCTGACAAGAAATGGTCTGCTGCGTTTTTCTGGAAAAATTTACCTCATTAAAACATGGAAAAATTCCTGCAAAACATCCATTATGACTCAATACAAGCATTTAACTCTAACAAACACACAAATATATATAATTTCGATTATTGTTAATCTCATGCTCATGTTCTTAGAAACATATGTGATCTTCCTTACACTAATCTTTTTGTAAAATACCTTTATATGCAATTAAGACGAAGTTAAAAATAAAATAAAGCATTTTCACAAAGTAATATAAACATGAGAATCAACCAATAATGAAAAAGATATATAAAACAAACAAATAAAAATGAAAAGCAAATACACAAACAAATAAACATGGGTTGCCTCCCAAGAAGCGCTTGTTTTTGTTCGAGTAACAAGCTTGACTCTACCCTTATTTAACAGATAAAGGGGAGGTTTTCCATACACTTAAGTTTAAGTACGGGTGACAGTAGCAATACACACCCTTAGGGTGGAAATATGCCACGTGAGGAGAAGGTGATGGGTAATTTATATGCCTAAAAGAGTGTGCTCCTATCATACTAACCTTACCTAATTCAATTGGTGTAGCGGGTAAATCAAGTATTTCTCCTAGAAAGGGATCATCTTCTATCAACTTTAAGAGATTCTTAGTTAAGGATCCATCTTGACCTAATAAACCCAGTTTAAACCCATAATGTTTCTTGTTATCAACCATGAATGGGTGATGTAATTGTGTAAGGTCATGGGTTACTCCTATATTAGCTTCCACTCTACATGGCTTAGAGTCTACTACCTTTATCACGCAACTACCTGGACTATTTGTTTTGATGGGTGGATTGGGGCCTGATTTAATTTCTAGATTCACATCTAAAGACAGAAAATTGGGTAAGGGTTTTGATTGAGGCTCTGGTTCATAAAAACTAGGAAATTCCTTAGAACTAAGAGAGAGGTCATGACAACAAGCAACTAAACCTACATTCTCTAGTGGTGTTTGGTTCAAAGATTCTATATCAGTCGGGGTTCCTATAGTCTCTTCTACTTCTTCCAGGTAAGTTATAGGCGGTGTGTGTTCCTCAAGTGATGGTAGGGCTTGTGGGCTTGGAGTTTCCACCTCATTATCCATTATATCAAGATCACCTAAATGTTCACCATGTGTTTTAGTATGATCTAACCCAAATACACTCCTAAGTATCTCAAATCCTTCTTTAGCCATTTCAAATTCTTGGTCCGATTCGTAAGAATCGTTCTTAAAAATTTGATCGCTATGTTCTATTTGCCTAAAGGATTCCTCATGTGTGTCATATGATTTGGTGAAATCTATCCTACGCATGGAACTAGGTGGTTCAACTCTAACCATCTCATAATCTTGCTCGTATTTAGGTTCCATGTTCTTAAAAGCTAGGTCTTTTTGTTCATGGTGCCTAAGATCGGATAAATCCTCCTTATTTGTTTCCTCAAATTGTGATGTAGACAAGCGTATGACTTCATTCAAACTATGGGTTACACTTAGGAAGCTTTTCTCAAAAAAAAATCAAATGGTCGCACTAAAAGGAGTTGATCCTAACAATGATTTTTGAATAGAAGCCACACATGCACAAAATTCATCAAAGCCCTCTAACTTTACACCCATCTCCTCTTGGATATCTCTAAGATCACTCACAAATTCATTAGAACAATAAGAAGAAATTCTATCTGTGAAATACATTTGTTCCTCCATTGTTAATGATTCAAATGCAACTTCATTCGTCATGGTGACAAATGAAAAACAGTTTTAGGATTAAAGGGCACAAAGAAAAATATAGACTAAAAGAAAGCTACAAAATAAAAATAAAAATCCCACTTGATAGGAATCAAGCGAGTAGACCTAAATGAGATAGAAATATAACTAGCTATTCTATTCCCCAGCAGCGGGGCCAAAAACTTGATAAGCAGGGTTAGGGGTCGAGAAAACCTCCTTTTCTATGAGCAAGCTTTTCAACCCTCTAGGCAGTGAACTTAATCGTTGTAGTATAGTATGGGGTAAGCCTCGGGGATCGATTTCGTTCTCTAGGGGAATAGGAATGCTAGAAAGAGATATATGACGAGAAGGTTGGGTTGAGGAAGATTCTTTTACTCTTTTTTATGTTTTTTAGAAAGCAAGGGTAAAAATATCGGGGTATATGATTGGAGGGTGGTACTTCTACCATTTTTACTACTTAAGTACTTATCTAATTATCTAATTTACTATGGATAGATTATGCTAATTGAGGTGTGCTCGTATAATGATTAAATATGTGTTTACTTAGATGCTATTACTCTCTAGTTATCTTTTATTGGTCGGTTGAATTGTCACTTCCTTTATCTTAATTGGTGCGTTATATTCCGTTTAGTCGTTGGGTGGTGCCTAATTCCCTAGTTCTATGAATTGCAACTTTCCTTTAGTATACCCGGGATCGGCAAGCGCAATGGCATCTCCCCCGAATACACTACTATCCTAGAGCTACAATTCACGCAATAAACACAACGAATGGCCTAATGTGCACTCAAAGGATTTTTTCTATTTAGGACGTTCAAGCTCGCAACAATGAAAGAAGAAGCAAGTTTTCCTTAATCTAGCGTCTACAAATTTAAGACAAGAGACAACCTAACAACAATCAATAACTAGGTTTCATAGATCTAAGCAAATACATGAATAATTTAGCTAGACATGTTAAACAAGCAAGCATACACAGAATCAATTGAACATGGGGTAGACATAATGAAAAATTGGATATACAAACTTATCTTGTAATGTAAAATAGGGTATGGGAGCCTAGAATACTGTCTAAGTCGGACTACAACTGAATTAGGGTTTTCTCTCCAAAATTATACCTCCAAAAATACAGAAAAATCGAATTCTATATATAAATTTACAATCACAACGGCGTTACCTTTTGCTAGTGACGCCGTCAGGTCGCCGTCATTAGGGTTTCTGTGGAAAACTAGAAGGGGGGATTGAATAGTTTAACGATTAAAAGTTCGTTTTAAACTATTTAGATCGACTTATGTCAATCTATTAGACGTGTGTGTTGGATATTGATAGACAAACATATAGATAAATAAAAACTAAGATAAAGAGTAGGAAGCACAAAACCTCAACGCGAGTATTTATAGTGGTTCGGCTACACGGACACCGTCCTTGCCCTACTCTAGTCCCCGAGTCACCTACTCGATAGTTTGTAATCACTACACAACACCAACTCCTTGTGGCGAAGAAGCCTTCACAACGTTGCCGAATCTTTATCCGGTACAAGGCTAGCACAACGTCACCTACCCTTTATCCGGTACTAGGCTAGATACCGAGTTCCATTACAAAGGAGGAACTACTACCCAACGCTACACAAATCCTATCCCTAAGGAGATCCACTCCTTATGACAACATCAACAAGGATATCAATATCCTTTGACCCAATATAAATCTATCTTGCACATCGACACACCATATAGAATGTACACCTTAGGCACCTTTCACTAATTCCTTTGACTCGACCTTTAAGCACGCTTCACTAATGACTTGTAACTTGACTTCTAGGAACCCTTCATTAATGCCTTTAGCCTTGACTTCGAAGTATCCTTCACTAGTGCTTTCAATACGGACGTTCGACACCTTTCACTAATGTCTTCGTCTTGACTCTTTAGACATCTTTCACTTATTTCTTCAACACTACACTTCTAATAAGAAATAAGAGAACTATCAACAAGAGAACCTTAGTAATCTTGATGATGACGAAGCATGGAAACTCATGGACTTGAGCTTGCTTGACTTCAAGAGGTGGTGATCTCGCCTTTAAGAGGAACCTAGAGAATCACACAAACACAAAACTACATACAAAGATCACTTGGATCTGTGGTTAGAGAGTTTACAACTCAAAGAGAAAATATATGTGAAAGGTGATGGATCTAAACACACACCTTGTGTTAGTGATATTTTGAATTATATTAATAAGCACGCGGAATATACTTAGTAATACTTAAAAGATGGATTGTATGATGTATTGTAAGTGAGAACAGTTTAACACAAAGCTCCAATATTATTAAGAAATAATACGAGTGATCTTGCTTATCACTAGGGTTACACCTTGAAGCTTACGTGAGTATTTCGTACTCTAAACAATGACCTAGGATCTCCTTTTATAGCACAAGGAGTCCTTTACAAGATAAGTATAATGCTAATAATATAGAATATACACAAGATCTTTTCTATACTTTTCAATACACGGATACATAATAATTATCCTAATAGCAGTGGTAATAATGTACTGGCAGTGGTAATCGGTTTCCACGCTAGTGTAATCTTTAGCTAGTGTTAACCACAAGCATATCGATGGTAACTGTTAGCTTTATTCCCAACAATCCTCCCTAAACTTATGATTTCTGCAAATCAATAAGTTTCTTCAATCTGCATCTTCTGTAAGGATTTGGGGAATTCTATCAAACACTTCACTTTCTCCTCAATTCCTGAATAGCTCTTGAACATTGATCTTGAAGCCTAAGTAACAATGCTCTGACCTTCTCATTATCTTCATGAACTCTTATTGCTGTACACAACATCACAGTGAGAGTTCCAACTCTGAGTGGGTATTCTTTCTCAGCAAACATGAATGCATCCACTCTATCTGATGTAGAAACATGATAAACTTCACATGAATCATAATAAGACCATTTAGTACCAGGACATGAACATGAGAATTTCTATAAATCATCATTAGTATCTGGTTCATAGAGCCTTCTTAGATTAACCCATAACTGCATTTCCTTCATATCTTTGAGATTTTCAGCATCAAACCTTTCTTGAACCAATCTCCACAAACTATCCAGATCATGTCTGTCACATGCTTTGATGAGTTCTTCAAATTGAATGAATGATGAAGTTTCACCACCTAGCCTTGTAATCTTCCATGTTGGAGCAAAATTGCTAGCAGTAAACACTTCCCTATCAATAATAGGATGTCTGACTTGCAGTGGTTCAAGATAAAAATCTTCTTCTTCAATCAGAATCATTTCAGTCAACTGTTCTTCAGTGAATTTCTCAGCTTGAACTTTTTGTTCTTCAGCAAATTTTGTCTTTTTAAATGTCTGAGGTTCACTATCTTTGGCCTTTCTCTTCAGATTAGGATACCTTCTTTCTTCTTCTTCAGAGTTCATAGGAATAAAGTCTTGATCTTGCCTTTTAAATCTGTAGTAGATACCTTCAACCTGATCATCAGTCATCCCTTTGAACCGATGTCTTTTCCAACTACCAACATTGCAACAATAAGTCTTCATGTTTGAGATAACTTGTGCCTTGGTTGGTTGTCTTGGTTTCTTTTGATCCTTTCATTTGAAACAATTGCATCTTGAAGTGCTTGATAATTCTTCATTTGAATGAAGTCCTTTAACTAAAATTTGTTCTTTGTTCTTCATTAAAGACTTATCTGCAACTAGGTCAATTGCCTTCTTCTTGATCACTGGATCATTAGTAATCAAGAACTCAATCTCTTGTTCTGTAGGTACATAGCTGAACTCTGGAGTCTTTTCTCTGAATATTGTAGGTGGAACAGTGGAAACTGGATTTACATCCATTGGATCAGTGGTGTCCATTCTGCCCAACCTTTTAGCCTCCATGAAGTCTGCAATCTCTATCTCCTCCAGTCTTTTCTTATTAGCAACTTGATCTTCATTGATCTTTCTAGCAACTTCTTCATCATGAGCAATTTGAGCTTGTTCTTTCTTTGAAATGTTCCTTCTTGTTTGCTCTTTGCTCTGCATAACTGCTTTACCTTTCTTCTCCTTGATTTCTTCCTCTGGTGGTAAGCTTGATCGTGATGGTAACTTCTTCTGCAGTGGGAATGAAATCAATGGTTGCAGTATTGAAAATTTCTTGCTCTAGTTGCTGTTGAGGAACTTCTTGAGTATCAGCTTCCTTAGTACCTTTACTTGAACACCTTCATCTCCAAAGTCAATTCTCCTCCCCTTGGTTTCAGCATCTGTTTTCCTCCCCTGTTTGGGAGAATTTCCCAAATCTTCACTGAAAGCTTCTGAGTCACCATCATGAGCTGAGGATGGAGATGATATCACAATCTTTGCAGCTCTCTTTTTCTTTTTCAACCCCTGCAATTCTTTCTTCAAAATCTGAATCTCTTCTTTCAATTGTGTAATATCCTTGGCATGTTGCTCCTTCATCAGTGCCAAGTCTTTCTCGAGAGATTCAACCTGCTTTGTTAGTTTGGTACAAATTTCCATCAATTTCATAGGTTGCCCACTGCCCTCAACACTTCCAACTGTGTGACCTGTCGGGAGGGGTGAATCATAGGGCTCAGATTCCTCCCTAGTTGGACTAGGTTGAAGCCTGGAACCACCACTGCTTGTTCCTAAACCAAAAGTATTAGGGACATGTTGTGTTGTAATGGGAGGAGTTGGCTGTTTATGCCTCCTCTCATAGGTGTGAGAAACTGGTGGAGTGTAATCAATGTTTGGAACAGTGATTATGGGTGAGTTTTGTACTTGTAAAATCTTTGCAAGCATATGAGGAAAAAGAGGTGTAATAATCATATTGCCATCTTTGTTCATGTTTTGAAAAACTTTAGGCTTAAGGCAACGGATTTTATAAACTCTTGTATGGGGTTACAATTGAAATTCATTTAACACTGCTTGCACAAACCTTGGATACATCAAAAATTTTGTTGAACTCTTTACATTGCCTTTCATACTTGTTAAAATATATTTTGACCAATTAAAAATCTTATCAGTAGCTAGACAAACCAAAGGGTAAGCCATTGTTGAACTCAATTGTTCATAAGATGTTTTCTTAGGACTAAGACAATGTGAAAGAGTATGTATCAAAAATCTCCAATGAGGACAGAAACCACTCTTTTTGAAAGTAGCCTTTTGTCAGTGGTATCATACCCCATGGATGAAAGATGTGTATGAATTTCTGGCATAGGTAATGTGATGATACCATTGAGATCATCCAATTGGAGAATTCTCCTCAAGGATGACTCAGTAACATCAATAGTTACCCCGTCCACAGTGGCTCTAAGAGCATCCACTGTTTCATGTGTATCTCTATTTTCAATGGTTATGGACTGAACAGAAATCCAAAACTGTTTGATTTGAGAGATATAGATTGTAGGATTAAGAAGTAAAGCATACCTTATATGGGTAGTGTTTATAAAGTCCACAATCTGATGAAAAACAGGGCCACTCTTGTCGTTTGACTTTTCCAAATAGGCCACTTGGTTGTGCTCATCTGCAAAAGTGATAGGTGCCATAGTATCTTTGGATGAAAAATATATTGTGTCAGTATGAATTGTATAAAGAACTCACCAATTGATAGAGAAAGATATATACTGTTAGGGTTTTAGAGTTTTGCGCAAGAAATATTATCTAAGGAAAAGATTTATCTTTAGAGGATAAATTGCAAATTGGAAAGTAGATAATCTTCTAAAAATTTACCCTTTATATATGGAAAGAAATTTCTCTTCAACGGCTAGTAAAAAATTAGTTACTAACACAACAGTTGTAATGGCTAGATCAACAGTGGTAAAAATAACACTGTCAGTGGAAACTGTGAACTAGCAGTGGTAATTTTTCACAAATTTTTTTCAAAGAGCAGTGGTAAGAAAAACATATGTAAATTGGACTGCTCTTATCATAGTTTTTAGCAAACTACCAGCTATCAACGGATTTGATATGTCTTTACCATGAGCCGTTTGCTATGGACTAGCCAACTCTTAATCATAAAGAGTATGGTGAGTTGATAACCATATAGTTTTTGGTAAACTATCAACCATAAACGGATTTGTCAAGTCTTTACCAGTAGTCGTTTGCTCTGGACTAGTTGATTCTTATGTGGATTAGACATGGTGAATCAATAACCATTTGTTGTGTGTCTCAGATACACACCTTTTATGATCAACTCCCATCCAAGATTGATTATGTACATGCATGTGTTAACATAATACAAAGAATATGAATAACCAACGTGTTTTAACCAAAGTTACTTTTAACCCGATAATATCTATATTTACTCTTCAACCTACCAAAATAGGGAAAAATAAATATATTCTTTAATGAACCCTTGTGATAGAATTTGCCTATATAAAGGGGCTTGGCACATCATAGTCTTTACCAAAACACATTCTAACTCACAAAATCCCTAAACATCACCATGAGCAATCCTTCCAACATCATTGACATCTCTTCTGATTCTGAGACAGAGATAGTGATCGCTTTTGAGTCATCTTCAGAGGTCTTAGGGTGGGTAGGTTACTTTCCACCCTGGGCTGCAAGCACTTCTTCCAAGAAGTCAACAAAGAAGACTATCAATCCTGCACCAGATGCCAGACCTGCACCTTCTCTTGAGTTCTAATCCAGTTCGTCAGATGATGATGCTGATGATGAGACCTATTCCTTGTCCAAAGAGTTACCAAGGGCTCTGACAAAGGCATTAGAAACAGCTCTTTCAAACATCAAGCAAATATCCATACCAGAGAAGCCTGCAAGACTACCAAGGCCTCCTCCACAAGTTCTTGGGCTTGCTTGTCCAAGAATGCTGTCAACCTTTGAAAACAAGAGGAAGAGAGCACAGAAGAACAAGCATGACTATGAGGGCAAGTGTAAGAAGCCAATGGAGTAGCTGGTGTAGGGTGTAGGGATGTAGGATGTGTTAGATTGTTATCTTTTGTGTTTTGATTGTGGTTGTGAGCACTCTCTCTTTGAATGTAATGAATCTTCTTTATGAATGGAATAAAGTTTCTTTGTTTTACTTTTTCCACTGTGAGAGTAATGTTTACCACTGCTTGCATTTTAGTTTCACTATTAGGCATAATCTCTACATAAAAGTTAGTGGACAACCAAAAATACAAGCACTAAACAGCAACAACTCCAATGTATACAAAGAATCCTTCAAACCTGCATATCACAAACATAAACCACACACTGAAATCATTGTTAAGATTAGTAGTGATTAGTAAATAACTCGAAGTGAATAAAATTTTCTGGCAAGTGGTTAGAAACGTACTAAACCACCCAGTCAACAAGTCAACTACAAGTCAATTATCATGCCACCAAAGTCAAAGACTTCATTTACTCCTCAACAACTTACACCTTCCCCACATTAACTTACTGATTCCAACTTAACTTTTATTTAAGCACCTATAACACACAAACTACTCATATCACACATACCCCAAAAAGTTTCTCTCTCAAAAACTTACTTTTCTCCAAAAATCACCATGAGTCATTTAAACCCTATCAATGTCTCATCTGACAGCTCATTCTCATATAGTGTTTGGGATGATTTTGTGCTTAACAATCCAGGGAGAGTAGAGAAAGAGGAGTATGAAGAGGTTGTTTCAAGAAAGAGAACTCATTCAGGTGCTATTGTGAAGACAAACCCTGCAGTTGATGGTCCTTCATCTCCAACCAATGCCTCAGGATGCAAAGAGGACAGCTCAGACATAAGTTCTTATGTGTCTCCCTATGAAGAGTCTGATGATGAAATAGCTTCTAGAGTCCTTGTTATTCCACCCTTTGCAACAGTGCTTCCACCAGGAGAGCTACAAGTACCACCTTCTCTACCACTGTTAACAGCACCACCACCTTAGGGTCCTTCATCATCCTCACCACCTGTCAGAGAAATGGTTATGGGGCTAGCATGCCCAAATGTGTGGAGGGTGATTGATAGGCGAATGGCGCCTAAAGTGATACATGAGTGGGCTTTCCTAAGAAGCCTTAGGTGGTAGTTGGTGGTTAGGTTGTGAAGTTGTTGGTAGTATGATGTTTTCTGTTTTCTTTTTATGTATTGATGCTAGTAGTCTGTAACTGATGGATGTAACCTCTGCACTTTGTGTGCAGTTCTGTTTAATAATAATAAGAATCCATGCTTTATCTTTTAAATTCTTTGCATCATATTGGTTCTAACTTGTTACTCCTTTACCAGCAACTTTTCCATTAACTCCACCTCCAAAGCTGACATACTGTCCATCATAATGTTCAAAATATGAGAGATAGGACTTATTTCCAGTCATGTGCCTTGAACATCCACTATCTTCGTATCCTTGATCTGATCTTTTTGTCCTTGGATGTTCCTGCACATACAAGAAAGGAGTTAGTTTCCTTTGGGGACCCAAGCCATGATTGACTTGGATCTGCCTCGTGTATCAATATAGTTAAATCTATCAAAGGTCATTGATACACCATTGGGATTGGTAGTTGAGGTAATTCCTTTAGGTTTCCATTCCCAACGTGCTGAGGCCTTCACAGCATTTCCCATGTTTCCCCTGGTCTTGTTTACAACCCTTGCAGTGGGAACTTTTGATTGCTTGATGTGCTATTCTGGGTTTAGATTTTGGTACCCACTGTTGGTTATAGTTAACCCCTTTATCATAAAAAGACATTTTCCCTGTTTGTGCAGATTTTGCAAAAGTTGTTTTGGATTTTGCACTTTTAACAGGTGATTTAGGGTGAGCAGTGGCAAAAGTTTTAATACCACTTCTTAGTTGAACTGCTCTTGGGATCATTTTGCTGTGTTAATTAGGGTGTGCATTATTTTGAAACTTGTTAGACTCCACCCTTTTATTCCCATGGACTTCCCTTCTCCCAACATGATAGTCACAATTAGCATGTAAATGATTAAAGCTACCACATATATAACATGCTTTATTGTACATCATAAAATCACTACCTACTTATTGAGATTTGTAGGATCGTAATATTTATTGTGTTGATGATTCGGGTGGTCTTGGATGATGAAAATACATGTTTGCCATAGTTAAAGAGAAAGAGATGAGAGGGAGTTTCTTGCTAGAGACTTGGTTCACAAAATGCAAGGTTAGATTAAATGAAAAGCTCCACCCCTTCCAAGGATGGAAGGGGTATTTATAGTTACAGACTACACGACCTCCTGACGGTCTGTGGATCAGGTATACAGTGGGTAAAGACCCGTCCTTCCTCCACGGTGTTGCACTAAACTAATCTAAGCTACAAACTAACTAATTAACTACTAAACAACGTAAATAACTACAAGTCTACGAGCTAAAATATGCTAGACCATAATTGGGGTGACCGACACTTTAATATGGAATTTCCAATTCCTAACAATCTCCCCCTAAGGGAGGTCACCCCATGAAATACATTTTGCATCCTAGCATTCTATATTTGTCTTTGTTCTTGAGCTCGTAGACTTCAATTCTTCAATTCCGCAATCTTTGTGCATTAGTAGCGATTCTTTAAAGTCCTCGTTGATTTGTACTTTAAGTGGAGGCCTTTAAAATGATCCACATCTTTGATGATCTTCGAGCTTTCTTTGAGATCATCAGCCACAGCAAATCTCTGGATCACCCTTTATTGTGTTGCCATCATGTGATGTTGTGACTTTTGGACCGACATGCTCACACTTTCGGATCATGACATCTTTTCATCAGAGTAGCGGAAGCTTTACTGGCTCATGATATTTGCGGCGTAGCGAAACATAGTATAAAAATATCGAGCCGGTTCTGTAGATATGCACCAGTCATGATTTCTTCAATTAAGTGTGGATGCTGTGAGCATGCGGCTTTGAATTGAATCCTCAATTACGATCACCGCAATCGTCGGGGTGTACGCATCGACGGTTAGCAATAAAACACGAAAGTGTCTTTGATCACTTCGTTGAATTGAGGTACACGCGACCACGGTTCCTCGTTGATCGATTCAATCTTGCTGTGTCGGGTATGATTCGAAGAATCTCCTTGACAGGGTTTCGCAGCCGTTCTAGTTGTTCTCAAACCGGAACATCTCAAAGAAGACAACACGGAGTGAGTGAACTAGCGAATTGAGATTCACTGATTGATGAAAAATGATTTGAAAAACAATCGCGTATTTCTTAGAAGAAAGAGTTTTGCAATACGACGAAGCTTTTATGAGAAAGATCAATTTTCAATTAGAAATACTTTTTTGTATTTGAGAAGAGTACACATTCGATGTGCTAGAGAGAAGAAGAGATTCGCACATCGAACGGTTTTTCCAAAAGTATTTTTTCAATCAGAGATACTTTTTGAATTTGAAAACATGAATACACATTCGATGCGCTAGGGAAAAGAAGATTTGCACATCGAACGGTTTTTCCAAAAGTATTCGTCAATTCCAATCCTGTACCAAGGTTGATTCACGAGTGAATTGCCCCATCGTTTCTATCCAGTTGTCACAAGCTTGATCTTACGAGAAGATCTCACATGTCAACCACCAAGAGCTTGTTTGATGTTGGCTCTAGAAGGATTTCCATCTTCAGTGTGAATATTTACATATCACTCGGATGTTCTGGACTCAATAATGCACATTTGGTTTCCTATGCCGGAGACTAGGGACAAGGTCTCCTTCTTCAATATCAACAATCTCTAAGAGAAAGTCGATAGATTATGTAGGTTCCCCGTGAGAATGAAACAAGCCCTTTTAAGAGGAACTTGAGTAGCATGGGAAGTTGTAGTGCGGTCGTCTACTTGGGTCCATGGCGTCTTGTCTTCAATACCGGTGTTACCTTAGTAACCACCAGTAGCATATGTAGTGAACCCGTTACGCCCTAAGGTTGAATTATTGGAGGGCTATTACTTTTCACCCTTTTCACATTTCATTTCTTTTTCATTCTTCAACCCCTTCATTTGAGACTTCATAACTAGAACCTTGTTGGGTTTATTCGATTACTAGCTCGTCTCAGTCCGCTCTTCCCATTTCTCATTTTCTCCTTTTTCATCATACCTAAGGACTCTACACTATCTAGTGGATTATCCCTGGGTAGATCCTCCGGCTCGGTTGGATCGGTGGGCGAATACCTAACCTAACCATCCTTATAACACCATGCATAAAGTAAAATGGTGGTCTTTTGAGTGCAGTTCATTCTTCCTTGAAACCAATTGAAAAATCATTTGGAAAAATCAATCAAGGTACTTGTGATACGAGATCAAAGCATTTTTTACCTTAATGGTTTTGATCATTTAGAAATGCTCCCCCTCAACATGTGCATATGATCTTGAAATTGTTTAGCACATGGAGGCAAGAGTTCTTTGAAATAATTTCTTGATCACAATTTCCGTAGAAAAAGCCATTTGATTTTCTTGGTAAATTCTCCCCCTCAATATGTGCTTTGGATATTTGAAATCATTTTATCACATAAAGGAAAGAGTTCTTTTGAAGCACAACCACGATCACAAAATCCATAGAGAAAACCTTTTCAAACTCAATCAAGGTACATATGATAAAACGTTGAAACCTTTGTACCTTGATAGTTTAATTTCTTTAGAAATGCTCCCCCTTTAATATGTGCTTGAGATTGGCGTTTTAGCACATATGGGAGAGTCTGCACACTTTGAGTCAAAACAATCACTTGTTATCGATTTCATATTTAAATAACATTTTCTCCCCAATCAAAAATATCAAACCCTTTGAGATTTTGGATCTCAAGTGATTTAATAAGGTTTAGAAAACATCGAGAGAAAGCGTGTTTGAGATTAATTTAATTCGATAGTGGAACGATTTAGACATTAAAAGATTGTTAGTTAATGTCGTATGATAATTTTTAAGAGATCTTTTAGGTAAAATAAAACATTTTCACAATCAAACAAGAACAGAAAAAATTTCATTTTGAAAGACCTTTAACCTTTGAAGAAAATCATACCATGACATAACATTAAATCTTTAGATCACCACTTATTATAACGTACAAACGGACTTTATAGATGAAATATCGTTTGAAAATATTTAATTTGAAATCACTTAAGATTTGACAAAATAAAATCCGGTTGATTTCAAAACTTTGAATCCGATTTATTTTCAAAACAATATTTTTCCATTTTCAAAACAATATTTTTCAAAGTTTTAGAAAAATGGTATCATCACTATTATCCTTGCACAAAGATACGTTAGGTGGTTGAGAAGCTTCATTGTTGTTGTAGGGCGGAAGAAAGTCTGCGATGCGGTGAGACCTTACGTTGCATTTTTCATGCCAACTGAGGTCAAATTAAGCTTCGTTTCTTCATTTGATGATGAAGAAAACCATCTGCTGATGCAGTGAGACCTTTTACGTTGCATTTCATGCCAACTCTCCATAGAAGTCAAATTAAGCTCCGTTTCTTCATTTGTCAACCCAAGATATAGTTACCCTTTCCTTTCGGCATCCAATCATCATCAATTGTGGGATCCGGATCGGGAACATTCTTATATACCAATATACCTGCATACGTTAGTCTACACAAACAGATATATGGTGGTCGACATCACCCAAACAGCACTCGACTAATTAAAGTCAATCCAACATATCAATCAGTTCATATAAGGCATGGGAATAATGTGTTTAGCAAACTCTACTCATCTAATCCTAACAATCATATCCTGGGCACCTAGTCCTTCAACGTAGGTTAACATCATTTTTAATTAAGCATATAGGATAATTAAGAAAGCCCGTTAGATGATGTAAATTTGAAAACATTCTCCCCCTCAATCAATGACTTATTTTCTTGAAAAGTTTAAAAGCGCTGAAGTCATTGATTGAGTTTTCAATTTTTATAAAAACTTTGATTGATTGATTTCTCAAGCAACTCATTACCACCATTTTTGAAAACAACAAATATTTTTTTGAAGAATTTTAGACGGAAAAACATTTGTGTAGGAACAGCAGTCCTTCGACATACTTTCCTCAATTTGTTTTTAGGAAAAGTGCACGAGATATTTGAAAATTGTTTAAGTGCAGCACTTTCCCTCTTTGAAGAACGGGTTGCTTTCTGAAATAATAGTAAACCACAGTTTTAAGCACGGGTTACAGTCTGAAATAACTGTAAGCCATATTTTAAGCCCGGGTGATAAAGCTCAAATTGTGCATGTTTTTAGTAGCGTTATGTGTGCTTTTGTATATGTTATTTGGTTATATTTGCGTAATTATAGTGCTGAAACACATCAAAAGATGTTTGTCTAGTGTTTATAACCAAGTGCAGGGAAACGGAAGGAAAGTAAAGAAATGTTCAGCAAATAGAAGATTCCCGTTTCAGATGAGGCATAAATCGATATCAAGGACCTTTGAAGACCATAGTGATTGAAGAACCAAGTTCTACAAGATTAAGTAAGAAAAGATCAAGTTTCGTAACTTCAGGAAATCCAGCCGGATCGGTTGGAATATGACCGACGCCAAATGCCATCATCAACCATTGATCGCCACCGAACCAGAACGGTTTGGCCCTTTGTAGAAGACCAACCGGATCGGTTGGTCATATAACCGATCCGGTGGAGAAGCATCGCCAAATCTTCATCACTAAGTTTCCCTTTGCATCCAAACGATTCTAGGTCCTTCTCTTGGTGTATTCTAGTTCCTTCCTTACTCCTTGGAGGCCAAGTTCAGCAATTAATACCCTAGGCTTTGGAATTAGTATAAATAGAGGCCATTTGTGAGCATATGAGACACACACTTCAAATACAAATCTCTCTACTCATCAAACAAAGCTTTAAGCTCTCTAATTCGTCCTTAGAAGTCCATGGAAGTTTGGAGTTCCGAGAGTTCCACATTTGGAGGCTAAATCACCAAGAATTCTACCCCAATACTTTGGGAATCATTACTTCACCATTTGTAATCTTATTCCAAGCATTGTAAGACTTTTAATCATGTTTTCTAATGTTCAAAGTTCTGAGTTTTTGTTCATGTTTGCTATGAGTGGCTAGTTTCTTTATACACTTGCTTAAATGATGTTGATTATCATATGATTAGTTAGTGATTGAGTTAACATGTTTTAATTCAATTTCAAGTTGATTCTAAGATCCAATTGTGCTAAAGTTTAGTAGTGACATTTGTTAATCAAGTTTGATTAGTTGATAGTAATCGTAGAGGTTGAAAGAACTTATTGTTATTCAACTAGTCATAATCATTTTGTCTATGGATGATTGTTTTTACCCATTATTCTTGATTATACAAAGGAACTAAGGTGTGGTTGTAATAGAAACGCTTTTTGATTATCAAATTGGATTGGTTGGAAACATCTAAGAGGTCGTAAGATTAGTTGTTGAGAATCAATTGTAGCCTTTTGTATATGATCAGTTACCTTTTGTATTGACCATTTCTTACGCAATTTGATGAAACAAGTAGATGTGTTTGTGTTTAAGTTTATGTATGTAGACTTATGAAACTTGAATTGATCTTGAATTCATTGGTTAAAACGTAATGCTTGTTTTTATGAACTAAAATCTTGACGAAGGTTTAACTTGTAAGAACAATAGATTAGTCCTCAAACTAATTATCATAACCAACATGTTAAAGAAGTTAACACAATCACATTAATCTATGATATGAAACTAGTTTAAGCAAGTGTAGTTTTTAATCATCTGAATTTCATTATATCTATTTGCTTTATTATTTGTTTTGGATAGACTACTTGATTCAAACTTGTGCTTAGATTCACTCAAATCCCTGCGGACGATCCCGACTTACCTTCATAATCTTGCTATAACGGACGAGTATACTTGCTCGTATATGTTATTGGTAAAATTGGTAATTCACCTTTATAAATTTAAAACTTGTACACCGCGTAGCACATCAAGTTTTTGGCGCCTTAGGGGATTTGATTGTGTTTGACCAAGTTTTGAATTTCCCTCAGGTCGATTCAACCAAAATTTTTCTCTCAGAAACCTTAACCGGATCCGGTTGTCCTTCAACCGAATTGGTTATAATTTTACCCATTACCCAACTGTTCTAACCGATCGGTCGCAATCCGCAACCGATCCGGTTACCCTACGTCCCGGAAAAACTATTTTTGTTGTTTGTCCGTGTGTTTGGATATTGCGGATCTCTAGGACATTGTATGAACACTTTCGGCGTGGGAATAGAACCAATTACACCTCTTACCAACCCGAACGTTTGATTGAAGAAGAAGAAGAAGAACACTTTTCATACCATTGGAAAATCGTGTACCAAGAGTACCAAACCCCCCATTTGATAACCTCGTAGAAGCCAAAGTTGTTTACAACCCTTTCACCAATTTACCTTTTCCTATGGCGGACGATCAACCCATGTGGGGAACCAACCGAGCCGTAGCACCCCGGAAGTGCTATTGTTGCTGCAATCTTGGTGACAACTTCACCGTTAAGGGACATCACCTTTCTATGATCAAAGACCGTCAATTCGATGGCGTAGCGATCGCACAAGCACATTGCCGAATTCATCGAAATTTGCGGCATGTTCCGTTATGGCGACACCGATGTCAATGCCATCAAACTCAAACTTTTCCCATCATCACTCGCCGGAGATGCTAAAGTATGGTACAATGAATTAACCCCGGGAATCATCAATACTTGGGAGGAGATGAGGCAAGCTTTTGTAAGCCGATTCTTTCCACCTGCCATGTTTGATCGATTAATGGGAGAAATTCATGCTTTCACTCAAAACCCAAAGCGAATCACTTGTCGAAGCTTGGCTTCGAATGAAAGATTTGCTCCGTAGTTGTCATGGACATGGACTATCCAAAGGAACCATTATCCAAATCTTTTACTATGGACTAGATGAAATCTCTCAAGGCATCCTTGATGATGGAGGAATTTTTCTCTATAAGACTCCCAACGATGCACATCAATTGCTCGAAGATCGAGTACTTCTCAAACTCGATTGGTCCAAATATTCTAAAACTAAACCTCTCAGAAAAGCGTTGCTTTTGTCGAAAAAACCGATACCTCAAAACTCATGGAGAAGATGGAAGCGTTAACCTCAAAAAATCGACTTGCAATACAAAGATATCAAAGATGAAATGAAGGGCTGAAACGGATGCAACAATTGTGGAGGAAATCATCCATCGTCCGAGTGTGACGATAAGCCTATGGGTGGACCGAAGGAAGGAGAAGCGAGTTACGCTCAAGGAGGATACCGTGGAGGAGGACATCGTAGTAATTATTACGGTCGAAATTGCGGAAATTGGCAAGATCGCCGACCAAGGGATGAAAACCGTGATTCTCAACCACGAACTGACGATCCACCACCACAAAACCCCAACAAAAAGATGGAAGAAACCGAATTCGAGAAAACCATGAGAGAATTCGTGGTCGCTCAAAATCTTCAAATGATTTTATAAAAAATCAATTTTTCAATCTCAAAGCCAAAGTTGAGCAAGGACAAAAAATCATCAAGCATCTATCTAAGATCTTGAAAACAAGTTGTGACTTTGACCAACATTCCTCTAGACCATCGGTTCATTGCCAAGTAATACCCAATCAACCCAAAACCATCAAATGATAAGGCGTCCGTCCACCACAAACAAGAAATGAGCATATCAATGTTGTCTTCACAAGAAGTGGTCTCTCGTACGATCCACCACCAAATCCTAATACTCCTGTCACCATTGATAGTGAGGATGAAACCGAGGAACCAAACACAACTCAAATCACCAAAAAGAAAAACATTCCATCCGTCAAGGCATATACACCAAAAATTCCTTTTCCTCAACGCCTGAAGAAAGAAAAGATAGAAGAGCGTTATAAGAAGTTCATTGAAATAATCAAAGAGGTTAGACTCAATGTTCCTCTTGTTGATGTCATAGCCGGAATGCCCAATTACGGGAAATTTTTGAAAGAACTTTTTAATAACAAAAGCAAGCTAGAGCAAATATCGGCTACTTTCCTTAACGAAGAATGCTCAGCTATTGTCCAAAACAAGATCCCACCAAAGCTTCGGACATCCAGGAGCTTTCTTATTCCATGTACTTTTGGGAATAATGTTAAATGTGATGCTTTGGCTGATCTTGGCGCAAGTATCAATTTGATGCCTTATTCACTGTATTCCAAGTTGTGCAACAACGCTGAAACCAACAAAAATGAGCATTCGATTAGCAAATCATTCCTATCAATATCCGTAGGTATTGAAGAGAATATGCTCGTTCAAGTCGATAAATTCATTTTTCCCGTGGACTTTGTGATCTTGGAAATGGAAGAAGGCGAGTAAAGTTCCACTCATCTTAGGAAGACCTTTCCTAAATACTGGTGATGCAATCATCAAAGTGAAAGGAAAAGAACTCAACCTTGGAGTTGGGGAAGATCGAATCACTTTTCTAATCGATAAAGCGATCCGCTACCCACATTCCAGTGATGACACTTGTTTTAACATCGATATTATTGATGAAGTCAGTGATGAAGAATTGGACGCATTACTTAACGAATCCGATCCATTCATGACTACTACTGAAAAAATCAATGAAACAGACTTTGACAAAGAGTTTGATGATTTCATGAAAGTAGAATTGAATTCAGAAATAACTCGAAGAAGAAGAAATTGAGGAAGAGGAAGAAAATTTTGAAGAAATAACTTTCAATAACGAGATTCGAATTAAATCCTCTATCGAAGAACCACCCACAGATCTCGAACTCAAACCCCTCCCAAATCATCTTGAATATGCTTACTTGGAGGAAAACTCACTTCTTCCGGTAGTCATATCTTCATTGCTCGAGGACTGGTGAGAAAGAAAGTTTAGTTTCGTACTCAAAATCACAAACAAGCTTTCGCTTGGAAAACATCCGACATCCCAGGAATTAGTCCTAATTTATGCAAACACAAAATCAATTTTGAAGAAGGGATTAAACCTGTGATAGAACGTCAACGTCGACTCAATCCCAACATGAAAGAAGTTGTTAAAAATAAAATCATAAAACTTCGATCTTTGGAATCATTTACCCAATTGAGGATAGCCCTTGGGTAAGTCCTGTTTGTGTTCCCAGAAAGGAGGAATGACGGTTGTGACTAATGAACGAAATGAACTAGTTCAACTAGCCCAACTGTCACTGGTTGGCCCATTTGTATTGGCTATCGTAAGTTAAACAAAGCCACCAGAAAAGATCACTTTCCACTCTCGTTCATGGATCAAATGCTTGAAAGACTGGCAGGAAATAAATTCTTTTGTTTCCTCGATGGATTTTCAGGATATTTCCAAATCCCTATCGATCCTAACGATCAAGAAAAGACCACTTTCACTTGTCCTTTTGGAACCTACGCATATCGTATGCCTTTTGGTCTTTGCAATGCACCTGCGACTTTTCAAAGGTGTATGATCGCCATATTCCAAGACATGCTAGAAACCTCCATGGAAGTTTTCATGGATGACCTTTCAGTCTTCGGAGACTCATTTGAAGCTTGTCTTTCTAATCTCGATAAAATGCTCGAAGAAATGCACATTCTTGTCCATTTATATACGGAAAAATGTCACTTTATGGTGTGAAGAATTGTGCTTGGCCATAAAATCTCCGCAGCAGAATGGAAGTAGACAAAGCAAAAATCGACGTTATCTCAAAACTTCCACCACCAACTAACGTCAAAGGAGGTTAGAAGTTTTAGGACATCTTTGGTTTTACGCCGATTTATCAAAGATTTTTCAAAAATATCTCGTCCGATGACAAAACTTCTTGAGAAAGAATCTATCTTTGACTTCAACGCTGATTGCATGAAAGCTTTCGAAATGTTGAAATCTCAACTTACTAGTGCTCTCGATCATGGTTTCACCTAATTGGTCACTACCCTTGAACTTATGTGCGGCCAAGCGATTTTTTGTTGGAGCGTCTTAGGCCAACGTGAAGGAAAACACTTCGGCCTATATATTTTGCTAGCAAGACAAGAATAGTGCTCAGCAAAATTATACGTCCGAAGAAAAATTCTGCGGCGTCGTTTTCGCATTCGACAAATTCGATCCTACCTCGTGCTCTCAAAAGCGATCGTTTCACCGATCATTCAGCACTTAAGTATCTATTCACCAAGCAAGATGCTAAACCACGTCTAATTCGACGGATTTTGCTACTCCAAGAATTTGACATCGAAATCAAAGATAAGAAAGAGCAAAATCTTGCCTGCGTCACTTATCTCGTCTTTTATCTCATCTTGAAAACGATCTTGAGGAGTTAAAGAAGAGAAATCGATGATTATTTCCTATGAAACTCTCATGACCATCGATGGAACGGCGATCCTTGGTTTCTTGACTTTTGAACTACCTGTAGGAGAATTCTCGAGAAAAGGTCTAACTCATGCTCAAAAAAGCAAATTCTTTTCGGAACTTAAATACTATTTTTGGGAAGAGCCATATCTTTTTCAAAATGTGTCTGTGGAATGATCCAAAGATGTGTTTCGGTTCGAAACCCGAAGATTCTTGACGAATGTCATCATGGCCCAACTGGGGGACATTATGGTCCTTCCACCACAGCTAAAAAAGTTTTTGATGCTGGATTCTATTGGCCAACAATATTCAAAGAAGCACACACACTTGTTCAAAATTGTGACGCTTGCCAAAGGACCACCAATCTTTCTCGAAGAGATGAAATGCCGTTAACAAGTATCCAAGTGTGTGAAATATTCGATATTTGGGGACTAGATTTCATGGGACCTTTCCCTAAATCCCATAAATTCGAATACATTCTCGTTGCTATAGATTATGTGTCCAAATGGGCAGAAGCTGAAGCTTTACCAACGAACGATGCTCGTGTCGTCGTTAATTTCCTCAAAAAGCTTTTCGCTCGTTATGGAATTCCCAAGGCCTTGATAAGCAATCGAGGAACTTATTTCTGTAACCAACAAATGGAGAAAACCATGAAAAGATATGGAGTTCATCACCGATTCGCGACTGCCTATCATCCACAAACCAGTGGTCAAGTTGAAAATACCAACAGATCTCTCAAAAGAATACTAGAGAAAACAGTGAAGGACAATCCTTCAGTGTGGGTAAAGAAACTTGACGATGCTTTGTGGTCATTTCGTACGGCTTATAAAACTCCAATTGGCACAACTCCTTACAGACTCTTGTATGGAAAGACTTGTCATTTGTCGTTCGAAGTTGAACATCGTGCTTACTGGGCTCTCGAAACTGTAACACCGATCTCAAAATAGCTGGAGAAAAGAGATTCCTGCAATTGCACGAACTCGATGAATTAAGACTCCAAGCTTATGAAAATTCCAAACTGTATAAAGCTAGAACAAAAGCTTATCACGATAAAGAGCTACGAGTTCGAAAAGAATTCAAAGCCGGAGATAAAGTTCTGCTTTTAACATGAAATTCAAATTCAAAGCTCCTAAATTACAACCAAAATGGTTTGGACCATATATCGCTAAACATGGATATCCATCCGGGTATGTCGAACTCTATGACAAACAGGGTGGAAGTTTCATTGTTAATGGGCACCGAATCAAGTTATATTACGACAAGGAGCAAACGAATGAAGTTTCATTTGCCACAGTTTCCCCTGAAAATAAATTCGAAACTATCACCTTTGTAGCACCATTTCCAGGAAGAATCCCACAAATTGTTCCTTGGAAACCATCTACTGAATTCGTCTGGGACGATATTGAAGCTACTGGTGAAGAATTCATGTATATCCCCAAACTTTTCAAAATGTTCAAGGCTGCTCTTGTGGCCAAGTGAATTCGGGAAGATTCAAGTCAGGCTGATGACTCGATAATAAAACAAGAGCTTCTCGGGAGGCAACCCGTGTGTTTCAGATTTGATTTTCTATGGTCACTCCCCAAAGTTTAAACCTTTGGTTGAACTTAAGTGTGGGGGGGGGGGTGCCACCTTTTAATAAAACCTTTTTTTTGTTTATAAGATTTTGTGCAGGTAATGATTTCTCCATATGGACGCTAGGAATGAAGAAAAGAATTTTAAGCTGACAACTCATTGACATATATGGCTTCATCTCTATTTTCCCTATTTCTATACTTTAAAGTTCGTTTTTCACATTGAGGACAATGTCTAACTTAAGTGTGGGGGGGGGGTGAATAGGAAAAATTAGAGTTTTCATGCTTAAATTTTAAATTTTGTTTGCCCTTGTGATCTAGTTGTTTTCACACTTTTAGGATTATATATTAGAATAACTGGATCAAACCACTGGTAAAACTAGTAATATTTGAAACTTCGAGATGTGTTCCGATTACTATTGCAATCCATTCTGGGATCGATAAACATTTGCTAGTACATGTTATAACCCTTTTCCACAAATTGTGAGGATTGAAGCCTGTTCTATAAAAGCATACATCTTTTATGCTTGGATCTTTTGCTATGAGTGTGCCAGTGATTTTATTTATTCTAGAACTTGTACTTGTAAATCATTACCAGACCGCAGTGAGATTGCGTTCGTGCGATATAAGTGAATTCGTGTGATAAAGAGGCACCTTAGGATTTAACCCAAATGGCCTTCCATTTTACATCTAATGATATATTAGCTAACCGCATTGGTTAGTTAACCACCCACATGGACCCATTTGTAGTGCTCATTTTTAGCACTAGATACCCCTAGTTATACCCTCTGAGCCTTCCTTTTCATTTTTGCTTCACCAGAAAATACAAAAAGATTTTACACTTTAAACCTTAGCCTACCCCGTATCAATATCTAAACGGTTGGTTGCTAGTCGCCTGGAAAGTGAAGATTGTTCAAATGATTATGAGTACCACATCTCGTGAGATTGATTGAGCCATTTCTGAGTTTTTAAAAAAAATAGCCA
Organism: Chrysanthemum makinoi; assembly: GCA_910596185.1. Lineage (NCBI taxonomy): Eukaryota > Viridiplantae > Streptophyta > Magnoliopsida > Asterales > Asteraceae > Chrysanthemum > Chrysanthemum makinoi. Next base: position 232,613,805 of record OU343221.1, read on the forward strand.
GTGTGCTATGATCGAAGAACAATTGTCATGGCAAAGCAAAAAGCTGTGGAAAGCGGAAAAAGAAAAATTGAAGCTATAATCATTTATTGGTTCGTGGAATGTTTGGTAGCTAGCAACACGGGTATTAGATTTGATTTCATTTTTCTTTTAACACCAATTTCATATACATTCCCATGCCTTATCCATACCCTTAACCCTAAGCCATATCATTATAACCCGAATAAAAGTCCTCTTTAGATGGTTTTACTTGGTGCTCACGCCACGTCGGTGGAGTTTTGTTTCTTGTACAAGCTTATGGTAATAATCTAATCATGACTGAGCAATGAGTGTGATTTATCTTGTTACTCCACTAAAATGAGTGATTGAGTGAATTATATTTCGTTTCTTTTTCGTGAGGTGTTTTGAAATGTTAATCATGCAAGAAAATCATTGGATATTGTCAAACATCTTGATGTTTCACCTTTATAAAGCATAATTGATGAATCTTCTCTCGTATTTATACTTGGTTGATTTGCATCACATTTTTCATAATCACGATCTTGTACCAGTGGATGTTTTTCCTAGATTTTCTTGAGGGCAAGCAAAGTTTAAGTGCGGGGGAATTTGATATCGCTCAGATTGTGCATGTTTTTAGTAGCGTTATGTGTGCTTTTGTATATGTTATTTGGTTATATTTGCGTAATTATAGTGCTTAAACGCATCAAAAGATGTTTGTCTAGTGTTTATAACCAAGTGCAGGGAAACAAAAGGAAAGTAAAGAAATGTTCAGCAAATGGAAGATTCCCGTTTCAGTGAGGCATAAATCAGTATCTCAAGGACCTCTGAAGACCTTAGTGATTGAAGAACCAAGTTCTACAAGATTAAATAAGAAAAGATCAAGTTTCCGTAATCAGAAATCCAACCGATCGGTTGCAAGTGCAACCGGATCGGTTGGAATATGACCAGAACCGCCAAATGCCATCAACAACCGTTCGGTCGCCACCCGCAACCGGAACGGTTTGGCCCTTTGTAAGACCAACCGGATCGGTTGGTCATATAACCGATCCGGCTAGAGAAGCTGCATCTGCCAAATCTTCATCACTAAGTTTCCCCTTTGCATCCAAACGATTCTAGGTCCTTCTCTTGGTGTATTCTAGTCCCTTCCTTACTCCTTGGAGGCCAAGTTCAGCAATTAATATCCTAGGCTTTGGAATTAGTATAAATAGAGGCCATTTGTGAGCATATGAGACACACACTTCAAATACAAATCTCTCTACTCATCAAACAAAGCTTTAAGCTCTCTAATTCGTCCTTAGAAGTCGAGGGAAGTTTGGAGTTCCAGAAGTTCCACATTTGGAGGCTAAATCACCAAGAAGTCTACCCCAATACTTTGGGAATCATTACTTCACCATTTGTAATCTTATTCCAAGCATTGTAAGACTTTTAATCATGTTTTCTAATGTTCAAAGTTCTGAGTTTTTGTTCATGTTTGCTATGAGTGGCTAGTTTCTTTATACACTTGCTTAAATGATGTTGATTATCATATGATTAGTTAGTGATTGAGTTAACATGTTTTAATTCAATTTCAAGTTGATTCTAAGATCCAATTGTGCTAAAGTTTCGTAGTGACATTTGTTAATCAAGTTTGATTAGTTGATAGTAATCGTAGAGGTCGAAAGAACTTATTGTTATTAAACTAGTCATAATCATTTTGTCTATGGATGATTGTTTTTACCCATTATTCTTGATTATACAAAGTAACTAAGGTGTGGTTGTAGTAGAAACGCTTTTTGATTATCAAATTGGATTGGTTGGAAACATCTAAAAGGTCGTAAGATTAGTTGTTGAGAATCAATTGTAGCCTTTTGTCTATGATCGGTTACCTTTTGTATTGAGCATTTCTTAAGCAATTTGATGAAACAAGTGGATGTTTTTGTGTTTAAGTTTATGTATGTAGACTTTTGAATCTTGAATTGATTGGTTAAAACGTAATGCTTGTTTTTATGAACTAAAATCTTGACGAAGGTTTAACTTGTAAGAACAATAGATTAGTCCTCAAACTAATTATCATAACCAACATGTTAAAGAAGTTAACACAATCACATTAATCTATGATATGAAACTAGTTTAAGCAAGTGTAGTTTTTAATCATCTGAATTTCATTATATCTATTTGCTTTGTTATATGTTTTGGATAGACTCAGTTGATTCAAACTTGTGCTTAGATTCTTCTCAAATCCCTCTGACGATCCCGACTTACCTTCATAATCTTGCTATAACGGACGAGTATACTTGCTCGTATGTGTTATTGGTAATATTGGTAATTCACCTTTAATAAATTTAAAACTTGTACACACGTAGCACATCACCGGGTTACAGTCTGAAATAACTGTAAGCCATATTTTTTAGACATGTTTTGGAAAATAATATTTACACCTCCTGCTCTAACTTCATCTATGGTCCCGTGCCATTATTGAATGACATTTCTAAGACTGCAGATGTTATCGATACCAGAAGACATGTCTTGAGAAAACATATTTTTGGTCTTTTTCAAATTTTCTGATTTTTATGGTTTTTTGAAGGTTTTATATTTTTCTATTTTCTTTTGTTGGTTTTCTATTTTTGTATTTTAGTTTTTGATAAATATTTACAAAGATAGAGTAGATGATATAGTTTAGGAAGATGATGAAACGAGTACCGAGATAAGGATATCGAACAACACGTCGTAGAAGATAAAATTCGTCATCTCTTAAACTTCCACCACCAAAGCTTCCAAGGCTCTTGCACTGAGGAAAGAAATTGAAGCATCTGAAAGTGAGACTTTGGTAGCTTCCCCCCAAACCAAAAATCCTTTAGCTGAGCAGATTCAAAGCTTTCATTCAAGCTTCCATTAGCCAGGTGCACCAAGAAGCACACCATTATCATTGATCCTGCTGCTCCTTTTAAGAATAATCACCATGATTCTTCGTTCGAGGTTATATCATCCAATAGAACAGCAGCAACGTATCATCCCACATTTAAATAATCTTCTCACATTTCTTTTCCACTGATGTTTGAAGCGATCCATTCCAAAAGGTGTCGAGATAACAATTCCTCCAAGTAGATGAATTGATGCAGTCAATCTCTTTGTATAATGCTCAAGAACTCTCCCGAATACACATCATGAGGGTAATGAAAAACACCTCCCCAATGTTCACATCTTTCGTCCCTGATGATCATGTATGAATCTCAAGAACCCGAAGTACACCAATATCCAAGAACTCTCCCGAATACACATCATGAGGGTAATGAAAAACACCTCCCCAATGTTCACATCTTTTGTCCCTGATGATCACGTATGAAGCTCAAGAATCCGAAGTACACACATTCCCAACGAGAGAATAACTGATAACACCTCCCTCATGTTACACATTTATCTCCCCTGAATATGTCATACTTGTGTACCTCTTTTATCTTTAGAAACTTTCTCTTTCATCACTTCCCCCACGTAGTTGGAATAATAACACTAGAAGCCACTGGATACACTGAGTTTCTCTACGGTCATGACATTTGTCTTCCCGGGATAACTTCAATCACTTAGAAGTATTAAGTTCATCATGTGTACTCGTTATGCTTTTATATGTATGTCTCCTTCCCCCTTGCTGGTTTTGATACTTCAGAATCAGCAACTTAATATAAGCCCTTATACTAGAAATCTGTTGAGAAGAACACTTGAACTCGTGTGAGAATCAGCTTGCTGAAGAATATGAGCAAGTCTAATTGGGGATTAAATCTGACTTTTCACTCTCCCCCAATTAGTGCTCTCCCCTAAACCGACAATCTGTTTGATAAATGCCTAGATAAAGAAGAAGTATTTAGATCGTTAAATGCAACTCGTCTTTAGTCTTCTAACATGTAGCAGAAAATGTAGAATCGACTGTAGACTCGACCTTCTTCAAGATTGTCCAGTTGGGGAATAACAGATAATAGATAGTTAACATCTTCATCTCACCAAGAAAGCATCCCAATTAACTTACCTCTTGCAAATCCCCTTAACTAAAATCCCTCCTAATCAAACAAGAACAGAAAGATGTTCATCAAGGAGATCAGCAATCAGCCCAAATCGTAACACACAAATGGTAACACCAAACTACCAATCACATCAAACAAGAACAGAGAGATTGTTCGGAATCATCATGTTGATGTGTACGTGAAGCATTAACCGGAAGCACTTTGTCAATAAACTCATATCAGCTTGTGAGGATGTCAACTAACGACTCTTAGAAGAAACTCCATGTAACGATGACCCGATAAGAAGACGCTCGGTTCTTACATGAGTTAGGAGCCTTAAGACCATATATTCTTAGATGTCAATCAACCATGCAGAATTATCACACTTCTTCTCCCCCTCAAGAATTGCATACGGAGATGCCATTCTTGATTAAACAAGTGAAAATCATCCAAATGTAGTCAATTCACACTTCTCCCCCGCAAAATTAGCACAGGATGTCGCCATCGTCATTATATTTTAGCAAGTGGAATAAGAAAACAATCATCGGTAGTCCGGTTCACTTGATAAATGAAAGCGCGTGGAAAAAGCATGAAGCATGTTGATGAGAATGGTCATAATAGAGAAGATTTCTCTTCATCAGAAGATAAAGCGCCTGACACGCACAATTTCTTTCTTGAGGAACGAGGCATCAACTGTTGTGTTCATACGTCATAATCTCTCTCTTTTCAGCTCTCTTGGCAAGACATGTAATCATCCCCATTATCATTCAGTAGGCTCATTGTCGTGACAGCTGATGGAGAAAACCCAGTATAATGAATTTGACCCTGAAGTAAACTAACCCGAACTCGTGACTTAAACTTGCACATATGTAACAAAGAGCGGTGCCGAGACTTCATCCTCCATTGACTCTCTAAGTACTCTATACTCTTCAACCAACCAACCATCAAGTAATAGACGTACATTACCTCTTGAAAATCCACAATTGAATGTGACACTGAGCACTACAACGTAACTCCTTAAAGTGATAGTTATTTTGTGGTGATATGAACCCAATTCCCCCAAGTGGTAAAAAGAAAAAGTAAAAGTCACCCAACAATAACTAGATTTCCAAGTCTTCGTTTTTGATAATAAGCACGAACAAGGATCTTGAAGAATCTTCATCCAACCATCCCCGATACCTTCAGATACTAAGTATACTCACCCGTGATATTTTACTTCAACCTCAAATAAATAATAGTGAATTAACCCCGTTGTCACATCTTCTGGTTAAAAGCTCAAATCTAGCCTCCTTTGACGTTTTAAGTGAACTATGATAATGGTTTTCATCCTGACCATGGTTAAAAGCACATAACCCCGTAAAACTTAGAAATAACCAACCTGCCATGAAGACAATGCAAATAAACACCCAATTCATGAAGTACACCCTTTTATCCCTTCTTTGAATCAGAAACCGTAGCACCAGAGATCAGATAAGATTCCGAAATACACTTTCCTTTTGTTGATACATAATCTGGCCTGGATTCGACGACTCTCCCTGAGCCGTTCGTCGTCTTCTCGAGCCCTAAATAGACCTGTCAACAAAGAGAACCCGTTAGGAGTAGACCCGAGGCCGTAGCCCCGGGGTCCACCTCCGACGGTCAAGTTAGTATCGATGCGATGTAGCCTACCAGAGTTAGGGTTAGTGTAACCTGTCATGTTATATTATGTTCTCAAGAAGGAGATCCAGCCATATATTTATAGGGCATGGATTAGGGTTTAGGCGTAAGTGGGGCTGTATCTGGGCCTGACCCATTCCTGCCCAACCCGGACTATACGTCCACAAGCCCCCAAGTCTAGTATGAGATAGTACATGGCTATGTTATGCTAGACTTAAGTTCGTTCATGGCCGTAGGCCCAATCAATCATGACGGCATGGCCCATGTGTGCGCAACTCAAGTGTGCACATAGGACGGACCATACTGCTAGCCCAAATGCGATAGTGCGCTTGACCCATGGCGCCGTCCTGTTTAGCCCATTAGACTATATCCACCGCGACCTTGTAGGCGCTCCGTGGTGACCATGTTCCATCCTGAAGTAACACCCGTTCTTACATGACGGGGAGGAATGCGATATGCTAGGTTTCCTCCACCAGATGACTGTAAAGACCCCGTAAGAAGAACACGTAGTTCTATAGTTGGGGTAACAAAGGACATTGTGATTGTGAGAGTCTCACAATGGTGAAAGTGGATCTCGTATCTGCATCCGGGTAAGGGCGTACCTTTTCTACCAAGAGCGACGCTAACATGGTGCGGCCGAAGACGGGCTTCTGTAGCGAATTGCGCCTAATTAATGCGGCAACAAAGAAATGCTACGATTCATTCGTAGTAGAAGTGCGTGCGCATTACATCCTTCTTACAACCGACGAGGACGTTTCCCCTGCGGCAAGATGGTGCGAATATTTAAACCCGCTTTGTACTGGGCTTGCAATACCTCTTACATACGACTGCTTCCAAATATGTTCATATGACTGCACGGAAACAGGGTATTATATACCCTGTAGCCCCCAAGTGATGGTGCTACTTGTGTAGAGCATTAAACTTATGTATTCAACAAAAACCTGAAGGCAAATATTAAAAGTATATGCCACGAATCGAAACATATAAAACCTAATGAAGTGAAGCAATATATAGCACATAGCATGTGAACTTAACACATAAGAGAAGTGGCAGTGCGAATTACCCCTATCGCGAGGTTTTACAAACTACATAAATAATTAATTGTTTTTTTTTAATATATAAAAAAAAAAACCCGGATAGACGTCGCGGTGACGCGACCCACCATAGACGCAGATGGATATATCGTGACCGCATAGACTCGAACGTTTGTGGATGATCGCAGATGGACATAACATGACCACGCCTTGTCCAGTGCGCCATGGCGATTGACTAGCATCGTGGTGTTTGCTCGTAGCTAATCTGCGAAAGATGAACCGAACGCACGGCCTAACGCAGTAGATTTATCGTGATGCGTTTTTCGATCGTACAAACAAGCGCGAACAGGCATACCAACCGTAAAAACAGTATATGCGCGTAATTCAAACTAAAGATAAAATAGGTCCGATCGTGCGGACTTTTTCTTTTTATCTGTCTTAGTAAAAGAATAGACTATTACACATTCTTGTATCTCATGTAAAGAAATATTATGATTCTTATACTTGTTATTTTCCGAATTGGGTACCGTGTAACAACTTGGATGGCCTTAATTAATTAATAAAAAATATGTCCTGGTTTAAGCTTGGACAATACTATATACGATTTATCATGTTTTAACATTTAGCCAAATCACATGGGTGAAACACGATTTGATAAGCCGAAGTCTACTGACCTGAATGAGTGTATTCATAAATGATTCGATAAGCTCTAACCTTACCTATGAGTGTATTCATACCATAAGTCAGTTGGTGACAATATATGGTGGGCATACGAGACAAAATATTTTGTTCGGGTCCCACGGATGGCGCCAACTTGTTGATACATAATCTGGCCTGGATTCGACGACTCTCCCTGGGCCGTTCGTCGTCTTCTCGAGCCCTAAATAGACCTGTCAACAAAGAGAACCCGTTAGGAGTAGACCCGAGGCCGTAGCCCCGGGGTCCACCTCCGACGGTCAAGTTAGTATCGATGCGATGTAGCCTACCAGAGTTAGGGTTAGTGTAACCTGTCATGTTATATTATGTTCTCAAGAAGGAGATCCAGCCATATATTTATAGGGCATGGATTAGGGTTTAGGCGTAGAGTGGGCCGCTGTCTGCCGGGCCGGACCCATTCCGGGCCCAGTCCGGACTATACGTCCACACCTTTCTCCAGGATGGTTCCATCACTACGGGATTTTACAATTCTATGGTTTAAACCGAGAAATAGTTTCTTTTGCGGGATTTTACAAAACCAAGAATAAATCGTAAGATAGATCCGGAAATGCACTTTACTATTACTAGGATGTTTCCATTGTCACGGGATTTTACAAGTCTATGATTTAAACCGAGAAATAGATTCTTTCACGGGATTTTACAAAATCAAGACAAAACCGTAAACAGTGCCAGCTTGAATGTGTTATGACAACTTTGGTTTCGGTGAATATATGTTTTAGGGGAACATGCAGCGGTTCATCAACGGTCCATTATCCAACATCATCAACATCATCAACTATCCAATAAATACTTTGGTAAACACATCATCCACATATTCTGACGGCTGTTGCTGTGACCACTTGGTGAAGTAAACCCGATATACCAAACTTGATCATGAAGTAGAATTCCCTAGATTTGTTACTTAAACTTGTACTAATCCTCGTGAAAAAGAAACGGTGTACCCAATGTACAAAACCTCTTGACTTATCCTCAACTGCGTGAGACACCGAAGTGATAGTTACGTTGTGGGTTAAGCCAGAAAGAATCACAAACGTAATTAAATATCCAAGTCTTTATCACCCTCTATAAATGCCCAAACAAGTCATTATCGCGGAAGGGTAGAAAGAAAGAAGATGAAATAAGTAAACGCGCCGGGACAACCTCACTTCAATTCCAAATAAGAAATATCATACAAACACCCCGTAGTCAACCAAGTTCCAATAAAAATTCAAGTCGTGATAAATATTATCCATGAAAATGTATACACCAAAGAATCAACACGCACAGCACAACAAATCTTATCATCAACCCTCATCAACTCGTAGTCCATATTCAAGTATAATTATCAACAAGAATCCATGATTGAGAAGCCCAACAGTCCAAATCATATAGCATCCCATCCAAATTATTTCAGTAACAGTGCTCTACAACCCATTTCAAATAGGAACGACTCAACTCACACAACACCATCACTTTGTACCAAATATTATCAAAACATTGTACACGGATAACGTCACATATTTTTAGAAGCATCATCTTTCCCGTTTCAGTCTAAAACCAAACCATCTCACGAATTACACAAACCGGGACCCAATAATACATGAGATCCATGATCATTGCCACAAGGCCTACAACAACACCCACGATTCAAAGAATAACAATCTGTTGCTATAAAAAAATGATGCTCGATTGAATGATAACATTTGGACCATATGGGAATATAAATTAAATTAATAACACCAATTAGAATGAGTTATATTCGGATATGCAAATAAGAATGTATTACGGCCCATGTAGCCAGATTTCGGCCCAAGTTCATGAATAGAGATATGGCAACAAATTTGAAAGCCCATCTAGAGATAAAAGAACACGATTTACTTACCAACCGTTGCCCTAATTTTTGGGTATAAATCATATACATCTCACACATTACCCTAATTCTTCGTTTATCAAAACCCTAACATTAAGAATACCGCCCCCATTCACTTCCGCTTCTCATCTCAAACACAAAACACAAAAAAGAAAATAGCAGCCGCAATCATACGCTCCAAAACACATCCAAAACACTTAACAATTTTTGTCCACCTCCTTCCTCTCTTCCACAAGACACATCCTTTAATACGGATGGTCCTTGCCACAGGGATGGCTGAGAGACGATGCCACATGGATGGTATGATGTGATAGAGACAGCCACGATGACAAACTAACGCATCAAGGTAGGTGATAGTTATGTACCTTTGTTTTAGAATTGTTTATAATAAACGAATAAAGAGATGAGTTAACATTCTTGTTAATTTCATTTCTTAGATTCGAACATTAACAACAAGAAAAAACATTTTAGATCCATGAAGCACACTATCTTTTATGTATAGATCTTTATAGATCTACGTGTTCTAAGAACCGCACACAAGGGATCAAAGCTGAGATCATTATCTTAATTTCCTTTTCGTTCTCCTTTTAACCTTTGAATCTGTGATGATTAGTGTTTCGTGTTGATCCTTGAATGAATGAGAATACTATCAATACACACGAAATTGAATCTGAGATCTTGAAGTGATTACCTACTTGTTGTCGTTATTTCGTTCTTTAGATGTTTTCAGTCAAAACAAAGAAAGAGTGTAACAGGATTGTTATGACTCATTTCTTAGTTGGTTTCATATAAACGTAGATTACAAAGTAATTGTATAAATTCTGAGATCGATTAGAGTGTAATGGTATTGTAATGAGGGTTGTTGATAGATGTGGGTTTAGATGCAGTTATATGAGGATGATATGTGATAGTTGAAAGTGTGTTTAGGGAACATGATTTCTTTTCAGTACAGTTTCAATTGAGTTTACATGGACCGATGATGTTTTACAAACTGAGGTTCATGGTGTTGGTATATGTTTTTGTCGTCACTTCTTCGTCATCCTTTCTGTCAAGTCGCTACTTGTCACAACTCGCTAGGTCTAAGTCGCTAGGTCTAACTCGCTAGGTCAAGTCGCTGGAACTTTTATTTGACTCAATAGTCAAATAACCACAAGTCGCTACATCTTTCAAAACTCTCAAGTCGCTACATCTTTAAATCACAACAAGTCGCTACTTCTTTCAAAGCACAACTCGCTAACTTATAAATATAAGTCGCTTCAGTTTTTTAAGAGTCAAGTCGCTAATGAAACATAGAATCTGGACAGTTTTGTGTAAAACTCGCATTCAAAAATGCCAAGTCGCCACCAAGAGTATATGCCCAAAGAACAATAGACCCAGAAAACTGCATAAGAAAGACGCTTCCTTTTTACCCGTTTTGACCACTACAATGACCAGATGACATTATCAAGCGAGTATTCCAACTATGGTTACCAAGCAGCTTCAAATAAACCAGAAAAACTTGACAAAAAAACTGCTTATTTGACCCATGAAAATAACCAGTTGTTTGACCATATGTTTTCCACAAAAAACATGTAAAAACCAGTTTGGACTATGAAGTTTTGACCAAAAGAAGAATCCACATACTTGTTAAAAACAGTTAACCACAAAACTCGAAACCCAAACATCTATCGCCAAAAACAGTACCAAAACATATTTAATAAGATACACAAACCACAACAAATCAACACAACACAATAACCTGGCTTTGATACCATTTGTAGGATCGTAATATTTATTGTGTTGATGATTCGGGTGGTCTTGGATGATGAAAATACATGTTTTCCATAGTTAGAGAGAAAGAGATGAGAGGGAGTTTCTTGCTAGAGACTTGGTTCACAAAATGCAAGGTTAGATTAAATGAAAAGCTCCACCCCTTCCAAGGATGGAAGGGGTATTTATAGTTACAGACTACACGACCTCTTGACGGCCTGTGGATCGTATCTGATGGTAAAGACCCGTCATTCCTCCACGGTGTTGCACTAAACTAATCTACGCTACAAACTAACTAATTAACTACTAAACAACGTAAATAACTACAAGTCTACGAGCTAAAATATGCTAGACCATAATTGGGGTGACCGACACTTTAATATGGAATTTCCAATTCCTAACAAGATTTGACATGATTCCAACTCCTCTGGTTACCCCTAGGAGCTGATGACTTGTTTCTACACATCTCAGCATACCTTACAGTTGATCTAGGTTTGTTAACTTGTTTCCTAGGTTCCTCTGTAATAGTATTAACAACTTTTGAGATAGAAGCCTCTACATTCTTTTTAACATTCTCATCTACAACTGATGAGTTACTAGCACTTTCAAAAACATCAGTTTCATGCTTAACCTCTTCCTCACTTTTCACAAATTTGGGAGGACCATATTCAAGATTCAGATCCTGAAATTCCTCTAGACCTGTATGAGCTAAATCTATGCCAAGAGGTGATGGAACACCCCTTAGTGGTGGAGGAGCAGTATTGTATCTCATACCATACTTAACTTTACTAGTAATTTGAGCATTCCAAATTTTATCAATTGACTTAGACTGATAATAGCAGGTGTCAATAGTTAAATTGACATTCTCATTTATCTTTTTAAGTTTTTCAAACTCTTCTTTTAATGCCTCATTCACTGATGTCTTATGATCTATCTCTCTTCTAAGAATAATCATATCATCATTATATTTTGACTCATTTGCTCTATAATGCTCTAGTTTTTTCTCTAAAATAGATATGCCTCTTCTAAGGTTTGACACAGTATAATTAGTAGCATACAACTCTGTTCTTTGGTTGTCAAATAATTCATTAAGCCTTTCACATTCTTTAGAATCCCTACATGTTTTAGAACAACTTTCAAAGTTTTGTACCTCAGAGTCAGAGAAAGCCATGAGAGCATGTTATGTAGACACAAGAGCAGCATCTGAAGGTTGTTCCTCTTGTCCATCAGCCATGAAACTCCAATCATAGCTCACACCATTAATTGCCAGCATTGCCTTTGGTTCTTCCACAGTTGGTTCTTTCTTTTGCTTGTACCAAGTAGAACTTTTGTCCTGGTTCCTTGGTCTTCTGCATTCTCTAGCAAAATGCCCCAACTTGTGACAGTTAAAACACTCTACTTTCTTTTATCGAACCTCTATGGGTTTCACCACCATTGATGTGAATTGGTTTGCCAGTCTTCTTGTAGAATTTCCTAGCCCTCATGCTAAGAAGAGCTATCTGCCATTTTATGTCCATCTCCTCCAAGTCATCTTCATTAATTTGCTCTATGTTTTCATGAGTTAATATAGAGCCACTAACTTGTGTGGAGATAAAAGCATAAAAGGTAGGATCTCCAATACCAGCAACCTTCTTCTTTGAACCTGCAGTGGTAACACTAGCATTACCAGTGGAAACTGTAGAACCAGCAGTGGCAAATTCATCATCATTGTCATCTTGGAATCACAGTCTACAGAGGTTGACAACAATGCCAAGCTGTTAGAGCTTGTACCAAGTTTCCCTGCCTTCTTCAATCTTTGTTCAATGAGTTTGAAGTTGTTGTAAAGATCATTGAGCTTCATAGTTTCAATTTCTGGTTTATTTTCCTAGACTGTAACATTAGTATGAAACTCAATAGGCAAACTTCTTAGAAACTTCAAATTGAGGTCTTCTTTTTCTACCTCAATGCCAAACACAGTCAGTTGTGTGACAATCTTCTGGAGTTTGGTGAAGATGATGTTAAGTGAGTCATTGCTTGAAGCAGAGAAGTTTTCATAACTTTTCTTCAACAATGTCTTTTGTGTCTTCTTTGTAGCATCATTGCCACCAAACACTGAGCAGATCTCTTTAAAAAGTTCTTTTGTTGTCTTGTACTTGCTGAAAGCAATGATCTGGTCTTTAGGAAGAGTCATTAGTAACAAACTTCGGCCTTCAGTCATTCTTGTTCTTTGCTCTTTCATCATTAGTCTCGAGTACAGAAATTGTTACAACTTCGTGTCACCAACTTCGCCTCATTGTAATAGACTTGAAGGAATCACCAGTTAAGATGATCTCCCATAGAGCATAGTCTTGTATGAGAAAGCATTGCTCAATCATTATCCTCCACATCTCAAACTCATTAAGTTTGAGCTTAGGAAGCCTTGGAGCAGAGTTGGACTGGTTGTTTTCCATCTCCATTGATTTGAGTGAGTAGGTTAAGCTTATTCCTTGGATCTTCTAAATCAAAATATCAGAACCTCGCTCTGATACCACTTGATGGATCTAAACACACACCTTGTGTTAGTGATATTTTGAATTATATTAATAAGTACGCGGAATATACTTAGTAATACTTAGAAGATTGATTGTATGATGTATTGTAAGTGAGAACAGTTTAACACAAAGCTCCAATATTATTAAGAAATAATACGAGTGATCTTGCTTATCACTAGGGTTACACCTTGAAGCTTACGTGAGTATTTCGTACTCTAAACAATGACCTAGTGTAGCACCCTAAAATCTGAAACATGCAAAATGACCAAAATGCCCTTGCAATTTTAAAATTTGATTTAAAAGCTTATAAAGTGCCAAAATAAATCCCAAACTTCTGGAGACGATCAAGATATGAAGTAAATTAATTTTTACTATTACATATTAATATTTTGTAAAGTACTAGAATTATGAAACACTCAAAAATATGTCATGTGGGCCGAATAATTCATTTAAATTACTTATGTTATAATTATTATTAATTAAAAGCAAAATAACTATAAGTAACTTAGGAAATAATTTTCAAAATTGGAAACCATGATTTGGTCTCACCTTGGACCGAGTATACAGCCCATCCCCCCAAAAATCCGGCCATCACTCCCCTAATTAGCTAACTTACCGTTTTTTCTATTTTAAAACCCTAATATCACTTTTTCTCTCCCAAAAATCATACAAGCCACCATAAATTCTAAGAGTATTTTTCCTGTGATCTATACACTGCTAGGAAGCCAAGAAAATTGACAATTCTAATTTTGAAGGCCTGATCTATTTGTTGTCGAATTTTGTTCATATGCAAGGTAAAATTCATAATAATTCATACGACCCTCCATAAATTCATTTTCCATTTTTTCTGAGTTCCTTACATCATGTGTGATCTGTGAAAATTGATTACAAGGTTTATGGAGCCGCTTTTCTATTCTTTGGAATTTTGGAGTCGTTTTTATCCTAACCGAGAGGAATAATATCATCCAGCGTGTTCTAAACGTTCTAAAATTTGTATGGTATCTTTCTCATGTTATATTCATCCTATAGGTTCCAAATAAAATAATAAAAACGAACCATTCATGGTATACGAATTATTTGAGAATTAAACCCTAAAAACGTGTTAAAACCCTAAATAATTAGAAACGAATTTTATGGGTGTCAAACCCATTTTATTTAAGACCTATACGACCAATATGATACTGGAAAAATGTTCATTCGAATTTTTATTGTCTAAAATGGCCTTGTCGAATTATTATTTATAATCGGGTTTTTATTTAAAAAATCGTATAAATGGATAAACAAAATTGGAACGATTGACCTAGGGTTTATGTTATGGTCTAGATCTGACCTTAAAGATGAAATAATGATGGAATAATGATTGGTGTTTGATTTGTGGAATTAGGGTTAGGGTTTGATGATTTTATTGTATTACCGATTGAGTTTTCAAAATAAAAGGGGTTGTTTCGTAAATTATAAAACTTGTGGACTATTTTTGTAATATACTTTGGACCAGGGGGTGTTAGTATGAAATGTAACATGAGGACCTTTTTCATAAAATATGTGACTTAGGGAATTATTTTGTAAATCGGGTAAATTTAAAACCTAGAAATGTAATTATTAAAATAGAGGGGCTTGTTTGTAAATTAGAAAACTTGGGGGTATTTCATATAAATAAGGATAATGAGGGTGTAATATGTAAAATTGGACACTTAAGGGCTTGTTGTGTAAATATGCTAAATAAGGAAACTTTCTAAAAATGGAAACCTTCTATTTTTGGAAACCACTAAATATGGAAAGTTACTAAAGCTGAAAAGCCGACTAAAATAAGTAATCAATTAAATAAGTTTTAATAAAACCAAATCATGAATTCGTGTAGATTCACGGAGATGGAGTTTGCTTCCAACCTTGGTATTTCTGTTGTGTTTCGTTTATGTATAAGGTACAGATATTCTGACCTTACCTCTTAAGGTTTCTCATGATTCGTATTCATCTTTCGATTCTAGCTTGATATGTTATGCGTTACTCTAAGCCTCTTTATTAGGGCTTCCCTATGACTCTGCTATGCTCCCTTTGATATGAACTTCGATATGAAACTTTGATATGAACTTTGATATGGAAACTTCGATATGAAACTTTGATATGAACTTCGATATGAAACTTTGATATGAACTTTGATATGGAAACTTTGATATGGAAACTTTGATATGAACTATGATATGAAACCTTATGATATGATATGATTATGTTTTGACCCGTCAGTTTGATACCCGAGCCAAAAATTTGTTTCCTAGTCAGAAGGTAACTGACCGTGTCATTGATGAACCAATGGCATGACTTTAGTGTGGTTGAGTGATGTTCCACACCGTCCCCATTTTGATATGATTATGAGCTCACTATATGTATATGATTTGGCCATTATATGTTTTGGGGGGCATATGGATGCATCCTAGATTTGATTTGTTTAGGGGATTTAATGATTGGAGCTTTGTTTGGTGAATGATGTCGGGTGCAATCCGTGTCTTCACAATTCTGGGAGTTAGCTACTCCATTTGTTCTTGAGGTCTCCCTCCATTATGTATGGTATTAGGAGGTCACCTCAGAATACAATGGCTACTTATGATATGATATGATATTGTTTACGGGCTCGGGTAGATTCACGATAATCCTTACACTTTTGATATACCTATATTGTACCTTCTACATTCCCCAACGCACCATATTCTATGTACCCTTATATGACTCACTCTACTACCAAGATTTATACATTCCATTGCTTTGATCTGTCACACTCTCATTCCGTTAATTCCGATTATCATTCCATTCACGCACTGGGGTTATTATTATATGCTTATTGAATGTGATTATGCTATTCATGTTTTATGTGACTACCGATTATCTGCTATGATGTGATTAATATGTGGTTATAAGAGTTAATTGCTTTTCAACCGATGATATGTGATCTCCACTTGTTATGTGACCTCTGAATTATGGTGACCGCTTAATGTGTGTCGATAGTTTTGTCTGTTTATTATGTGTATTTGTTCAGATAAGTTCGTGGACTATGATTATCTGATAGTTTCCTTATCTGCTTGTTGTTGACCTGCCATGTTTACATTTCGGTTTAGGCTACGGTTTGATTGGGTAAATGGTTCAATTTTTGAAGCCTAGCTTGTTAACTTGTTTAATTGCCCTACTATGTATTTAATTCATTTAATTATAGCGTTCTTATTGTATCCTACTTGTTACTTGACCGTACCCATGTTTGATTCCGCTACTTCCACGATCTTCTTCATGTTCAATTAAGAGTTTTAACTGTGTGAATTGCCATGCTCACCATTTATTTATTGCTTCCGCTTTTCTGTAGATATCTGTTTGGCTTGTACGTATTTTGATTTCCCGAATTGTTTATATGTTGTGTGGATGCTAATGCCTCGCTATTTGCTCTTATGTTTGATTCTTGTATACTGGGTTTGTATGTGCTTGTTTATATGTCATCGATGCTTTGCTTGCTTCGTTCCCCTTTGTTATCTGCTCGTTTTGGATATCTCATATAATTGTGTTCCGAGATCCTCATTGACTCATTGTTCTCATTTCTTTTCATTTTGATTTTGTTATCCGTTTCCTTTGTTTCATTTCGCATTTCAGATTTTATTTAGCTTTCGTTTTGTTATATCCTTCCTTGGGCTTTTAAGCTCAGCCGCATTTCTTTTCCTGCTGGTGTATTAGGTTTGAAGATGGGCTTTGATGGGCTGAGAGTTGGATTATTTGAGTGGACCAACCCTAGTTACCTCATTATTTGGATTTATTTTGTCGGGCTCTTGTTTTGAGATTTCGGCTTTTATTTTTAGACATTTGGATTTTGTAATCTTCCTTGTCAATCGATTGTTTATATGATTTGATACTTCATTTTTAAGGTTTTCGTTTGTAAGGATTTTATCAGTATGTTCGATATGACACGAATGTGACACTTCTACCCTTGTCGGGTTGGGTGTTACAATTATGGTATCGTAGCCGGATTTCGTCTTGTTGACCTTAGGATTGACCGTGAGGACTTGGGTAGACATTAGGCTTCCGCCTCTATGATATATTAGATTCCTTTTGATTGTCGTTCGATTTGACTCAGATAATCTTTTGTCTTCACTGTTTTGGTCTTCTTCTCTTTACATTCGATTTTACTATTTTGTCTTCGCACATCCGTTTGTCGATCGTTGGATGGAGACTACCGTGGAGCCGAAGATGATGGTCCGAACCGTGTTGCCTGCAAGATCTCGGAAGGAAAGGTTCGCGAAGCGTAAGCCACACCCCAACTGCCGTCTTCTTTGGAGGCATCGTGGATCTTCTTGAAGCTGGACGGACCAACCAAAACGCAAAAGACGGAGACAAGATTCAACCGATGGTAGAGGTTCATCTACTTCCTATGATTTGGTAGCGACTTGTGTTACTCTGATTCGTTTGTCACGCGTTTTGAGGCGGTTTGATAGCTTGCTACGTGATTTTGATCGGCATTACTTTTCTTTGATTCGATTCGAACTTCGGTTTGAATCGTGAAGTTTTATCGTTTAGCATTCGGTATATCTCGGCTTTTCTTTTGGACCGAAGCGATGTGAGTCATGAGGAACCGTTTCATGCGGGTTGGTGGCCTCTCTTTTGTGGTATGGTAAGTTGTTTGATGTGTTGTATCTTTGTTTGTATGTGTCTAGTCTGCTTGGGTATGTTACTTGATATCGGTATGTGATATGTTTGGTGTGATATTGGTTATTGGTTTTCATGACGGGACGGAATATGATGATAATAAGAACTTGTTATGTGATGCAAGTATTATGGCCGATCAACGTGATATACCGAGATCATATGATTTGAACTTATTGGAATCATCTGACGTCTTCGGGAAAGGGGGTTGGTACGTGAATGGAATATGACCTATATCCGTTATTTGGCACTCCTTATGATCGTTTGGAATTCTGTACCTCCTTGCGAGATTCTCATCGACATCTGTTGCATATAAGTTTTGTACGTTTGGAACCGAAATCGTTATGATCTGGGTGAAACTATGGTTGCTACGTCGCCTTAAATTTGTATGCGTCTCAGGTGTACCTCTGCGACATCAATTTTCGAGGACGAAAATTTTCTTTTAGAGGGGAAGAGTTGTAGCACCCTAAAATCTGAAACATGTAAAATGACCAAAATGCCCTTGCAATTTTAAAATTTGATTTAAAAGCTTATAAAGTGCCAAAATAAATCCCAAACTTCTAGAGACGATCAAGATATGAAGTAAATTAATTTTTACTATTACATATTAATATTTTGTAAAGTACTAGAATTATGAAACACTCAAAAATATGTCATGTGGGACGAATAATTCATTTAAATTACTTATGTTATAATTATTATTAATTAAAAGCAAAATAACTATAAGTAACTTAGGAAATAATTTTCAAAATTGGAAACCATGATTTGGTCTCACCTTGGACCGAGTATACAGCCCATCCCCCCAAAAATCCGGCCATCACTCCCCTAATTAGCTAACTTACCATTTTTTTCTATTTTAAAACCCTAATATCACTTTTCTCTCCCAAAAATCATACAAGCCACCATAAATTCTAAGAGTATTTTTCCTGTGATCTATACACTGCTAGGAAGCCAAGAAAATTGACAATTCGAATTTTGAAGGCCTGATCTATTTGTTGTCGAATTTTGTTCATATGCAAGGTAAAATTCATAATAATTCATACGACCCTCCATAAATTCATTTTCCATTTTTTTCTGAGTTCCTTACATCATGTGTGATCTGTGAAAATTGATTACAAGGTTTATGGAGCCGCTTTTCTATTCTTTGGAATTTTGGAGTCGTTTTATCCTAACCGAGAGGAATAATATCATCCAGCGTGTTCTAAACGTTCTAAAATTTGTATGGTATCTTTCTCATGTTATATTCATCCTATAGGTTCCAAATAAAATAATAAAAACGAACCATTCATGGTATACGAATTATTTGAGAATTAAACCCTAAAAACGTGTTAAAACCCTAAATAATTAGAAACGAATTTTATGGGTGTCAAACCCATTTTATTTAAGACCTATACGACCAATATGATACTGGAAAAATGTTCATTCGAATTTTTATTGTCTAAAATGGCCTTGTCGAATTATTATTTATAATCGGGTTTTTATTTAAAAATCGTATAAATGGATAAACAAAATTGGAACGATTGACCTAGGGTTTATGTTATGGTCTAGATCTGACCTTAAAGATGAAATAATGATGGAATAATGATTGGTGTTTGATTTGGGGAATTAGGGTTAGGGTTTGATGATTTTATTGTATTACCGATTGAGTTTTCAAAATAAAAGGGGTTGTTTCGTAAATTATAAAACTTGTGGACTATTTTTGTAATATACTTTGGACCAGGGGGTGTTAGTATGAAATGTAACATGAGGACCTTTTTCATAAAATATGTGACTTAGGGAATTATTTTGTAAATCGGGTAAATTTGTAAACCTAAAATGTAATTATTAAAAATAGAGGGGCTTGTTTGTAAATTCAAACTTGGGGTATTTCGTATAAATAAGGATAATGAGGGTGTAATATGTAAAATTGGACACTTAAGGGCTTGTTGTGTAAATATGCTAAATAAGGAAACTTTCTAAAAAAATGGAAACCTTCTATTTTTGGAAACTTGCTAAATATGGAAAGTTACTAAAACTGAAAAGCCGACTAAAATAAGTAATCAATTAAATAAGTTTTAATAAAACCATCATGAATTCGTGTAGATTCGCGGAGATGGAGTTTGCTTAGACCTTGGTATTTGTTGTGTTTAGTTTGGTATAAGGTACAGATATTCTGACCTTACCTCTTAAGGTTTCTCATGATTCGTATTCATCTTTCGATTCTAGCTTGATATGTTATGCGTTACTCTAAGCCTCTTTATTAGGGCTTCCCTATGACTCTGCTATGCTCCCTTTGATATGAACTTCGATATGAAACTTTGATATGAACTTTGATATGGAAACTTCGATATGAAACTTTGATATGAACTTCGATATGAAACTTTGATATGAACTTTGATATTGTTGGGAATTATGTGAAGTTTGGATTATGCTGATATTACTGCCGAAATGATTCTGCTGAAGACATAGTGGATTCTGCTGAAGACATAATCTACTGAAGAGTAATAGTTATTAGTCTGTTTCTGCGGAAGTGTTTATTCCGTGTTTAGTATATTTAGTTTGGATATACATGAGCTTTATTAGGAAGTGATTGTGTATATCTTATTTAGTTTAATGTTTATACGTTTCTGGGAACGGTTTAGAGATATTGTTTAGGGTTCCTTGTCTATAAAAGGAACACATTAGAAAGAGTTATGTATCGATTGAAAACTTCGGTTTTAGTTAATATAAAGATCCATAGAGGATCAAGAAGTTCTTAGTTATTACTTGTGTTTATATTCCGCTGCTGAACATAAGTTGTAGAGATTATCTTTTATTGTGCTTGTGATTACATAGGCATACATAACGATCCACGAGCTCAAGATCTATTAAGGTCTGTTTGTTTTCAACAAGTGGTATGAGCCTCGAGAGTCTCTACGATACTAAGGACAAGCTTTTTCTAAACACCCATACAACCATAACAAAATCATCATGCCTGGTTCAGATGTTGATATTGAACTCACCAACAACCAAAACTCCACCCATCTGCAACAACTAAGTCTCTCTAATAGCAATGCTAAGTTTCCTTACCTTAAAAGGGAGGAATATGATCTTTTGGCGATGAAGATGCAGAACTGGATCTCCAACATTGATTGGAATCTATGGCAGATAATTCTGAAGGGGAACAGTTTAAAGAGAACTACCACGGATGCTGCTGGTAATATGATGAATGTTCCTCCCAAAACTGTTGAAGAGTTGCTGGCAGCATTCAGAGAAACCAAGGTCAGAACTATTCTTACGCAAGCTATTCCTGAGGATCACTTAAGTGATTTTCACTTCATGCAAGATGCTAAGGATATATGGTTAGCAATTAAGGCAAAGTTCGGTGGGAATGAGGAGTCTAGGAGACTGAAGAAGTCCATGCTAAGACAACAGTTTCAGGACTTTCAAATCTCTGAAGAGGAAGGAATTCACAAGGGCTATGACAAGTTTCACAAGATCTTAAGTCGTTGAATCACTACAGGCAAAGCCGGATAATGATGACTGTAACTCTAAGTTTCTGAGGTCATTACCTCCATCCTGGCTACATGTAAGCATAGCTTTAAAAGCTAAAGGTGGTTTGGATATGATGACCTTTGATGAGTCAGTATAACAAACTTAAAGCTCTTGAAAATGATGTAAGAAGTCCTTTTCGGTCATCCTCTACTGCTAGTCATACTGCCTTTGTTGGAGCCTCTACTCCAAAGTCTAGCTATGGTCCAAGTCCATATCCATCATCATCTAATGCTGCTCCTTCATCAAGTTCTCACTCTAAATCAAGTAACATTATGGAAGATGTTCTTGGATCCTTCTTTGATTGATTATGATCCTCGCAGGAACGGCTTATGAGGATTTTGATCAGGTGGACCCGCTTGAGATGGAAGAGATGAAGTTGAGGTGGCAAGTGGCCATGCTTTCCATGGATATCAAGAGTTTTGAAAGAAAAGCTGGAAGAAGGTTTGGATTCAAAGGACGTGATCCAGCAAGGTTTGACAAGAGGAAGGTTAAATGCTTCACATGCCAACAGATGGGGCACTTTTCTAGAGAATGCAAAGACAGGAAAGCTGGTGATGAGACAAGATACACTTCTTATCACCAGTATCAGAAGGAGGCAGGAACATCAAAGGGATCAACTGCTTTGGTCACTCTGGATAGCAATGTAGACTTGAAGCAACATGAGGAGTCGATAATGATGGTCCCTGATAATGTTGGGTTGATTGCCAGCTGTACTTCAGAGGATAGGCATGATCATATTGCCTTGATGGGCATCTCTCAGGTACAAAACTGTGTGTTTGGGTGTAGTGAGCGTTATAATGAACTTAAGCAAGCTTATGATATTTTGGAACCTAAATATAATGAATACTTTGTGGAAGTTGAAGCTTATAAACAGGCTTTAAAAACTCTAGAAAGACAAAAGGTTTGGTTTCAGAAGAATGAAATAGCTTATGATGAGAAAATAGGTGTTTTAGAAAGAGATCTCGAATGTGCTACAAATGAATTAAAATGGTCTGAGAAGTTAAGAGCAGATGTAGTATCAAAAATCTAGAGCTTAAGGAGAAAGTTAAGGAGGAAATTGCTAGGAATAATGAATGGATGATGAATGGTAATAAGTTGGCTAGTCTCATTTATAGTAGTCAAGCTCCCAATTCTACAGTGGCTTTAGGTTTTAAGAAATATGTAGGCTTAGAAGCTAGGGATGTCACACGTAAATCTACACCCCAGGCCTAGCTAATTTTGTGAAAGAAGGTGACCTACATGCTGTTCGTGGACCAATTAGAGGTGAGCACATGCCCATTGACCTTTCCACTCTTAATGACTTTGATGGATCACACCATCTGTATGGCAAAAAGTCAAGTGACTTGCAGGACCTAATACTTCTACTAATGACTTTGTCTCTTGTGTTAACAGTGACAAGTCCTCCAAGCAAGGGTCTACAGAATGTGATTCAAGTGACAAGTCGACCTTCCTAAGTCGACCTTCCCAGATGCGCCCTTCCCAGTCTTCACCCTCACTGCACTCAAGACTACCAATAAGCATGCGAGTTGCTGCCAGGAATCCACTTCCAAGACAGTTGCCTCTGAAGACTTGCTTTTTAATTCTTTGCATAATAGTCCTGTTAAAAACAATTATTTTCATGATTGTGGTTTGAATACTTACGCTTGTAAGAATACTTCTTTTGGTTTGAATAAATCTTCTCTTCTCGAAGAAATGTTTTGTGTGTGGAAGTAAATCTCATTTAATTAAGGATTGTGATTATCATGAACAAAGAATGAGTAGATGTGGTGACTCTAGGCATAATAGACCTATGTGGACCAATGTTAATGCTATACCACCTTATGTTCCACAAGCTACTAATTATAATACTTCTTTTTCTTGGAGAAGATCAATTGGAAAACCATATGTTAAACCAACCAGTGAATATTTTAAAAATGGTTTTTGGCCTAGATATGTTAACCCTCTGACTGATGGGAAAGGTGTAGGGATACTGCTGTCAAGACCTCACAGTTGTTCTTGGAATATACAGAGACCTAAGTTTCATTGGAAACCCAAGAACAATAGTGGATCTTATACTTCTACATGGCACAAATCATATGATCCACAAGGCGGTGTTCAAGTCGCAATGACTTGAGCCTCCATAGTGTACTAATTTTCTGTATATTTTGTTGTTGTTGTAGGATCATCCCCTTAAGCATAAAGATGTTGGAATTGTTGACAGTGGTTGTTCTAGAAGTATGTCAGGAAACAGGGAAATGATGCATAACTTTGTGTCCATTGAAGGAGGAGGCAATGTCACCTTTGGAGGAAGTGATGGACGTATTACTGGAAAAGGGACCATCAAAACACCTCAGCTGGATTTTGAGAATGTTTATTATGTCAAGGAACTTCAACATTTCAATTTGTTTTCAGTCTCACAAATCTGTGACACTAAAAACAAAGTACTCTTCACAGAGGATGAATGTCTTGTGTTGTCTAAAGACTTCAAACTCCCAGAAGAAACCTCAATTATGCTGAAGGTTCCTCGCAGTCACAATCTTTATACATTCAACTTAACTAATGTCCAACCATCAGGTGACTTAACATGTTTGGTGGCTAAAGCATCTGTGGATGAGTCCACCAAATGGCACAGAAGGATGGCCCATGTCAATTTCAAGACCATTAACCAGCTCTCTAAACTGGGACTGGTTCAAGGACTTCCTGCCAAAGTATTCACCAATGATCATAACTGTGTTGCTTGCAACAAAGGAAAGCGACAGAGCCTCCTACAAAGGTGTTCTATTCTGCAGTAAGCATTATTTCTGAACCTCTTCAGCTACTTCATATGGATCTGTTTGGTCCTACTAAAGTGAGAAGCATTGATCATAAATATTTTTGTCTAGTGATCAGCGATGGTTATAGCAAATTTTGTTGGGTATTCTTTCTAAGGACCAAAGATGAAACATCTGAAGTATTGAAAGACTTCATTACCCTTATTGAGAATCAGTTGAATAAAAAGGTGAAAGGAATTAGGTGTGATAATGGTACAGAGTTCAAAAATGCAATTCTGATAGAACTCTGCAGGATCAAGGGAATAAAAAGGGACTATAGCATTCCAAGAACCCCTCAACAAAATGGGGTGGGAGAAAGAAAAAATAGAACCTTAATAGAGGCTGCAAGATCAATGCTAGCAGACTCTAAACTTCCAACTATGTTTTGGACTGAGGTCGCTTGGTACAAACTTGTTATGTAGTGTCCATTACAAGACCACACCTTAAAACACCATACGAACTTCTGTTTGGGAAAGTTCCTATTATTCATTACCTTAAACCGTTTGGCTGCCAAGTGACAATTTTAAATACCAGTGATCCATTGGGCAAGTTTGATGAGAAAGATGATGATGGTTACATTGGGGTATCTGCTCATAGTAAGGCATACAGAGTTTACAATGTATCTGCTAAGAAGATTGAGGAGACATTGAATCTGCGGTATCTTGAAGACAAGCCTAATGTTCAAGGACAGGGACATATTTGGTCATTTGACCTTGATTACTTGACTGATTACTTGGGCTATGCTAGACATGTGGCTAACCAAAATGCAGATTCTGAAGCATCTCCACGTCTAGTGCAAACTTTGGAAGCTCATTCTGAAAGTGGGTCTGATGATGATGAACAACCCATAGTAGTGCCTTCTTTCTCTCCTAACAATTTTGTAGGTGAAACTTCTAAAGATAATACTGATGTGGGTGAAGATGAATTCTATTATGCTGAGGACCTTGCGGACGAAGAAATAAGAGTATGCGACCAATTTAGATCTGAGAGGAATGTTATAGAAAGTTCAAATGAAGCACTCGGCAGAAACTCCAATTCTGCTGAAAGGGAATCTGGTTCTCCTCACCTCTCCAATTCGGCTGAAAGACATGTTGACTCTACTCCTATGTCTACTAAAGTGTCAACAGACCTTGGAGAACCTTATACAAGGTTTCCAAAACCTTCAGATCTGGGTCATCATCAACCTAAAGCGCATCTTCAAGACCTTCCTATGATAATCGACTTTGAACCTACTATGACTAATCTTGATTCTTCCATTGATGTCAACACCACCACTACAACTAGGATCAACAATGTTCATCCACAGTCTAATATTATTGGTGATCCTAATGCACCTGTTAGAACAAGAGGTACTGTGGCGCATTCTAAATATGGACAGGTGGCTTTTGTCTCTTATGTCTCAAATCAGCAGAGAGACAATCACTGGACTATCAACATTGTCTGTTTGCTTGTTTTCTCTCACAAGTAGAACCAACCAGTGTTACTCAGGCTCTTGAAGATTCAAGTTGGCTTGAAGCTATGCAGGATGAGATGCAACAATTTCAAAATCAACAGGTTTGGATATTGGTACCACTACCTGATGGTAAGTATGCTATTGGGACAAAATGGATTCTGAAGAATAAGAGAGATGCTCGAGGTGTTGTCATTAAAAACAAAGCCAGATTAGTTGCCCAGGGTTATAGACAAGAGGAAGGGATCGATTATGATGAAGTGTTTGCACCAGTGGCAAGAGTTGAGGCTATAAGGATTTTCTTAGCTTATGCATCCTATATGGGTTTTATGGTCTATCAAATGGATGTTAAAGGAGCCTTCTTGTATGGTGAAATTGAAGAGGAGGTGTATGTCACTCAACCTAAAGGATTTGAAGATCCAGATCATCCTTACTATGTGTATAAGGTAGTCAAAGCTCTCTATGGACTACATCAGGCACCCAGAGCCTGGTATGCTAGGCTATCTACATTTCTGCTGAAGCATGGTTACAGAAGAGGTGCAATTGATAAGACTCTTTTCCTAAAGAAGAATTCCAATGACATAATTCTTGTGCAAGTATATGTGGATGACATTATTTTTGGATCCACAAAGGAAGCTTGGTGCAGGGAGTTTGAGGAGCTTATGAAAGGAGAGTTTCAGATGAGTGCAATGGGAGAGATGACTTTCTTTTTGGGTCTTCAAGTTCAGCAGAAACCTGATGGTATCTTTATCAATGTCAGACAAATATGTGAGGGACATCTTGAAGAAGTTTGGTATGGAGGGTGTAAGGACTGCCACTACACCTTATGAAGCTCCAAAGACAAAGACCAACAATGAAGCTGATCCACCTATGAATGTTCATTTGTACAGGTCTATGATTGGGTCTTTGATGTATTTAACAGCTTCCAGGCCTGATATTACTTTTGTTGTGAGTGTTTGTTCGCGACATCAAGTTACTCCACTGACTTCCCATCTCAATGCTGTTAAGAAGATCTTTAAGTACCTTAAAGGCCAACCTCTTCTAGGTCTTTGGTATCCAAAAGAGTCTCCTTTTAAGTTGGAAGCATATAGTGATAGTGACTATGCTGGTGCTAATCTGGATAGGAGGTCCACCACCGGAGGTTGCCAATTCCTTGGAAAGAGATTGATTTCTTGGCAATGCAAGAAACAAACTATAGTGGCTACCTCATCTCTGAAGCGAGTATGTGGCTGCGCTAATTAACGTGGACAGGTTCTTTGGATTCAAAATCAATTGTTGGATTATGGGTATAACTTCATGAACACAACAATTTTATTGATAATCAAAGTACCATATGCATTGTTAAAAATCCAGTTTTTCATAGTCGAACAAAACATATTGAAATCAGGCATCACTTTATAAGAGATGCATATGATAAAAATTTGATTCAAGTAGTCAAAATTCACACTGATGATAATGTGGCAGATTTGTTAACAAAAGCTTTTGAAGGACCAAGGTTTCAACACCTTGTGGTCCATATTGGCATGCTTAACCCTTAACTGCAAAGTTTAAGGGGAGGCATAGGCCTCAGGGGAGGCATATGCCTCAGGGGAGGATTTGTGTATAACTTTGCTTTTTGCTATGTAAATTTGTATATTTGGTTGATTTTAACTAACTCTAACCTGCTAATGTTATCTTAGTGTGTTTCTTTGTTGGTTTGTGTGTTTCTCTGTGTTTCTGTTTGTTTTGCGAATGGTTGTCCCTGATCAGTTGAGATATGGTCAAGAAAGCTTAAGCTTTTTCTCACTGAATTCATTGTGTGAAGTGTATGATGTGTTTCTCCTGAAGATGATGCTTGAAGTTATTTGATTCATTCAAAAGAAGTACAAAAGCAAATAGATCATTCATTCATTCAAGAAACAGTTTACAGCTTACAGCTTACAGAGTACTAGCAACATCTAATGCATCTACATGATCAACTAGTCCTAATCTATTACATATCATCCATTCCAACATCTAAATGCGGTGAAGATGAGCACGATGAGTATGACTGCTCACATCTTTTGGCACTATATGATGGCTATGCTTTTGTGATGAGCATAACCAACTCTAACAGATGCTAAGGATCAAAATGGAGAGGATGGATTGATGAAAACAAGAAGCTGAAGCTGATTGTGGTAGAGAGATGAGAAGGAAAGATTTTCATTTATGCATCATCTACTCTTTCCATCATACAACAACTTACATCATTTTCCTTTTTCCGTTCCTCGATACGATATGTGATGATGCACCAAAACATGATGCCAAGAGACCAAGCACCACCTTTCTACCCATAGGAAGTGGTGGATTCCTGGCTCGAGGTCCACATTGAGGCTGAGGTGTTTGGTTGGGAGTAAGATGTTCCCTCCTTATAGGAGTCATCGAATCTTCACAGATTCACTTGATTTCTCAACACTTTTATCTTCTGATGAGGAGAGAAAGGGTGATTTCTTTGGTCGTGGGTATGGTTTTGGAAAGTAATGAAACCATGGATTGGTATCTTCACTTGATGATGAGGATGATGCTGTGAGATCAATGATCTCAGGTTTGGTACTCATGGTTATTATGGCTAATTTTGGGTTATTGATGAAATTAGGGTTTGGAATGTAATTTTGGGTTATTGATGAAATTAGGGTTTGGAATGAAATTTGGGGTTTTTGATGAAGTAGTATGTGTGCTTTGGGATTGCTTTATAGACGGGTTCAAGTGGTAAGAGAATTAATGCGTGTGGGTGAAACAGTAAAAAGATATTTACTGAAGCTTCTTGAATAAGTAATCTGTATCTGCTGATTGTTCTACTCAGAGAATGGTTTCTGTTTCCACCGAAGTTAAAAGTGAATATGAGTACAAGTAGAAATCCACGTCATCATTGGTCAACTTTGACCAAAATTGGGAAATTTTCATTTATTCTCTACCGCATATATATTCACTCCATATTAAGTGATTTGATTTTTAACTCATTCAAAACACTTCCTTTTGTGCATATTGTAACCCTAATCTTCAAAATCTCGCATGGCGCTTCAATTTAAACATGATCATAATAAGGTTGCTTTTCTTGAAGGCTGCTCGGGGAGATGAGTTGTATCGGCCGATGATTTCATTTTTACAAAGATCAAAAATTCAGTATGCATTAACGCATTCTCCAAATGCTATATATGAATCTTTGGTTACTCAATTTTGGGCGACGGCAGAAAGAAGAAGTGATTCTGAGATAGTTGCAAGTGTTGATGGAAAAGAGTATGTGGTAACTGAGGAACTGATTAGAAGACAACTTCACTTGGATGATGAAAATGGAGTTTATCATTCTGATTCTACAATGGTACTTGAAGGGATTCAAGCGATTGGATATCAAAGTACGAGAACAGATATGTGGTTAAAAAATAAGTTTTGTCCTATGTGGAGGTTCATGGTTCATACGTTGCTCCGGTGTTTAAGCAATAAGTCCGAGGATGGGATCAGTTTTCAACACAAATGGGATGTGGTATTGTTTGTTTATCTAAGGGTTTGACTTATAATTTCTCTAAGTTTATTTTTGATAATATGGTTGAAAATATAACTAGGCAAAAGGGTAAGTTTTTGATGTACCCTAGGTTCTTACAGATGATATTGAATGTTTCTACACAAACCCAAGCTTTCTATCCCATAGGAGTTTTGACCTCTAAGTTATTTGCAACTATGAGAACTAAGTTTGAGGGGACACATTTTCCTTTGTTAGCAGCAATGTTGCCTCCAGAGAATATTCTACTCGATGAGGGTAATGTTGTTATTGTACCCTCTCAATACTACTGATGGTAATCTTCAGTAGATGTAGATGAGGGTTCTCGGCATTATTCTGAGGCATCCATACCTTCACCTAGACCTTGTCCTAGCCAAGAACATACACAAGTTTCAAATGATGAAGTTCAGGATCACATTGATGAAGTTGAGGTTGATCATGATAGATTGTCTACACCAAGTCTTGTTAGGAATCCTGTGTTAGGAATCCATTTGGTGAGCAATCAAGAATGTCTAATGTTGATCGGTGAGGTGATTGGTCTTAAGAAAGAACTTGCCGAAACCAAGACTGTTCTTGGTAAAAAGATTGTGGCATTGGAGACAAAAGTTGAACACTTGGAGGAATTACTAAGTCAGAAAAGTAATAAGAGAAGCCTGATTTCTTCTGAGGAGGAGGACGAAGAGAATCTTCATGCATCCCTTGGAATATTAGTTGATGCCGCTCTTACATCGATGTTTCTTCCTATTGCTAAATCTTCAAAGAGTAAGGAGCCTATTATATATGCTAGCAAAAGAAGAAGACAATGTTTGACTAAGGTGTCTGCTGACACTTCAACGGAGCCGCATATGGTTGGTGCATCTGCTGATGTTATAGTTGAGAAGGTTGCTTCTGATTATGGTCAAACTTCGCGTCTATACCGAACAATCAAATGTTTCCTTCAGTAGATGATGAAGAGGTTTTTGTTCTTTGGGAGAATGTTTAAGTTGAATTCTTCTTCTGAAGTTTTCTCTACATCTGTTGAGGAATTGTCACAACCTGTTTCTCTCGATGTGGGTTTGCTTGTTTCTTCTGAAGCTCACGTTGGTTGTGCTGATATTGGTTCTTGGAGACATTTTGACAAAGAACGAGGATCATGTGATTGATGATATACTTAATTCAGGTATAGTGACTGAAGAAGAAAATCAAGCTCAAGCTAGATTGTTTGCTAATTATGAGAATATGCAGAAGAGTCGTATTGTTGCTAAATTTCTTCAAGATCAGTATGATTCTAATTTGACTCCTGAAAGGCAATTAGAGCTTGATGTATTATTTCCTAAGATAACTGATGATCAATGGGATGCATATACTTCTCAAGGTGCATCTGATCCAAATCTTGCAAAACTTATCTTAGGAGCATCTTTTGATGATGATACTTTTGTGGATAAAATGGTGGCACTTGGTAATCTAAGGAAGCAAGAATCTGCTGCAAAGAGAAGAGCTTTAATTGATCAAAGAAATAAAGCCAAAAGAGAAAAACTTATGACTGTTGCTCAGAAGAGGAATTATATGAGGAGAGTAGTGAAGAATTCTCTATGTATAATTCGGTATGTCCATGAAGCAAATCAATGCTTTGTCTGATGATGCTTTGATTCGACAGTATCATATGGTTATGCTTTTCTTCTTCGGTTCTACTTCTTCTACTCAATTGGAAAACATTGCTTCAATGACTGATGTTCCTACAGCCAAGAGGCAGAAAACAGTTGAAATTGTGGATAATTTTGATACTATGTTGCCTTTGGTCATTTCTCCAGTTGTTACCTCTAATACAACTTCAGTAGCTACTCTTTCTTCAGATGTGGTTATTGCTTTATTTGAATCAACTTTGGTTTCTTCTGAAATGTTGTCTAGTGTGGATTTGAGTGATTCTCTGATTCAGGGAAATGATCTACTGACTTGATACTGATAATATTCTTGGTACGGGCAACAGAGCTTGGTTACAAGGAGTTCGAGGTTGGCTAAGAAACATTCTTCTGAGAATACTACTTTAGATCTCAAGGCTGATGAATCTACCTTTATTGAAGTTGGATCTGTGGAAGTTTTTCTTGAAGGAACTCATGTGGTCTTGGTTGATTGGAAAGATGGAAAGCTTAACACTGTTTATATTTGGATAATACTGTTTTGAGTTTAATTTCTTGAAGGAAATTCTTCATTTGGTGACCAGACATGATTTGAAGATGATGTATGATCATGTCATTCAGTATTATAAGTCTCATTCAAACTTGGTTCTGGTTTATATTTGTTGGGTGATCTTCAGTGTTTGTTTGATTCTCATTCTCCAAATGGTCAAGGGTATTCTATTTGGAAGCATTCTCATAAGTGGGAGATTGAGAGTTGGAGATTTTATCCGTTGCCTTGTGTACATGTGGTTCAAACTAAATGTGGGATGATTTTGTGTATGCTCTCAGATAAGCTTTATCCGTTATCGGTTACTTTTATGGAAATGTTGTTGAGACACAAGTTGGAAGTGCCTCCGAATCCTGTTGGAAATGATGAACTTCATGCTACTCAATGTGTTGGTTTGATTAAAAATCAGCTTCTATCACATAAAGGTTCATCTTGATTGTACTATTTTGTAATATTTGTTTTCTTTATTGTTAGTTAAAAATTGTTTTTGGTTTTCTAACTCTTCTTGCAGGATTGTTGTATATTTCTCCTGGTTATTGACTCACCAGATATACCTTGTGTATATTAAAGAGTTAGCTAGTCCAAAGGGTACAACTTTGGTAAAGACACATCAAATCTGTTGATAGAGGTAATGATTTGCTAAAAATCATAGGGTATGCAACCACCCACTGCTTAATTGTGAGTGTTGTATGGTTTTCAATTCACCATGGTTTATTCCATTTTGGAAT
Source organism: Chrysanthemum makinoi (assembly GCA_910596185.1). NCBI lineage: Eukaryota > Viridiplantae > Streptophyta > Magnoliopsida > Asterales > Asteraceae > Chrysanthemum > Chrysanthemum makinoi. Next base: position 232,646,116 of record OU343221.1, read on the forward strand.
CCAAGAATTGACTAGCCCACATGTATATGGCTTGTGGTAAAGGCAGTGGCATTTCATATTTGGTTCTCAATTCACCAATTCGAAGAATTGACTAGTCCGAAAGCAAACGGCTACGGTAAAGACATATCAAATCCGTTTATATGGTTGCTGGTTTGCCAATAAATCAGATGGTTATCAGTGTACCATAGTTTACGAACTTAAACATATGGCTACTCCAGTAGTTATGGCTATTGGTAAAGAGACATTAAATCCATTATTTTCAATGATTCACCTCTCACAGGAGTTAACACACTTGGATGTGATGAGAATATGCGAAACTAATTGTTTTGATGTACTTCTTGTCATGTGTTGCTGCAAAGTCCGTGTTTTCGAGTTTCTACCTTCTTGAGATGGTTTTCTTTCGATTCTTTGCTGCTGATGTTGTTTGTGCCCAATCCTCGGGTTTGTAAAGATCTATCAAGAAACTAGAACTTAACCGAGTCAAATTCCAGTTTAGGGGAGGATTGTTGGGAATTATGTGAAGTTTGGATTATGCATGATATATGCTTGAAATGATTCTGCTGAAGACATAGTGGATTCTGCTGAAGACATAATCTACTGAAGAGTAATTGTTATTAGTCTGTTTTCGCGGAAGTGTTTATTCCGTGTTTAGTATATTTAGTTTGGATATACATGAGCTTTATTAGGAAGTGATTGTGTATATCTTATTTAGTTTTAAGTTTATACGTTGCTTGGGAAACGGTTTAGAGATATTGTTTAGGGTTCCTTGTCTATAAAAGGAACACATTAGAAAGAGTTATGTATCGATTGGAAAACTCAGTTTTAGTTAATATAAAGATCCATAGAGGATCAAGAAGTTCTTAGTTATTACTTGTGTTTATATTCCGCTGCTGAACATAAGTTGTAGAGATTATCTTTTATTGTGCTTGTGATTACATAGGCATACATAACGATCCACGAGCTCAAGATCTATTAAGGTCTGTTTGTTTTCAACAGATATGGAAACTTTGATATGGAAACTTTGATATGAACTATGATATGAAACCTTATGATATGATATGATTATGTTTTGACCCGTCAGTTTGATACCCGAGCCAAAAATTTGTTTCTAGTCGGAAGGTAACCGACCGCGGTCATTGATGCTTCAATGGCATGACTTTAGTGTGGTTGAGTGATGTTCCACACCGCCCCCATTTTGATATGATTATGAGCTCACTATATGTATATGATTTGGCCATTATATGTTTTGGAAGTATGGATGCATCCTAGATTTGATTTGTTTCGAGGATTTAATCGATTGGAGCTTTGTTTGGTGAATGATGTCGGTTGCAATCTGCGTCTTCACAATTCTGGGGCTAGCTACTCCATTTGTTATTGAGGTCTCCCTCTATTATGTATGGTATTCCAAGGTCACCCTAGAATACAATGGCTACTTATGATATGATATGATATTGTTTCTGGGCTCGGGTAGATTCCTGATAATCCTTACACTTTTGATATACCTATATTGTACCTTCTACATTCCCCAACGCACCATATTCTATGTACCCTTATATGACTCACTCTACTACCAAGATTTATACATTCCATTGCTTTGATCTGTCACACTCTCATTCCGTTACTTCTGATTATCATTCCATTCACGTACCGGGTTATTATATGCTTATTGAATGTGATTATGCTATTCATGTTTTATGTGACTACTGATTATCCTGCTATGATGTGATTAATATGTGGTTATCTGAGTTACCTGTTTTCAACCGATGATATGTGATCTCACTGTTATGTGACCCTCTGAATTATTCGTGACCTCCTAATGTGTATGTCGATAGTTTTGTCACTGTTTATTATGTGTATTTGTTCAGATAAGTTCGTGGACTATGATTATCTGATAGTTTCCTTATCTGCTTGTTGTTGACCTGCCATGTTTACATTTCGGTTTAGGCTACGGTTTGATTGGGTAAATGGTTCAATTTTTGAAGCCTAGCTTGTTAACTTGTTTAATTGCCCTACTATGTATTTAATTCATTTAATTATAGCGTTCTTACTGTATCCTACTTGTTACTTGTATGTTTTGCTTATGTTTGATTCTTGTATGTCTGGTTTGTATGTGCTTGTTTATATGTCATCGATGCTTTGCTTAGCCGTTTACTTGTTATTATCGTTGTTCGTTTTGGATATCTGTATAATTGTGTTCTGCAGGATCCTCATTGACTCATTGTTCTCATTTCTTTTCGCTGCGATTTTGTTATCCGTTTCCTTTGTTTCATTTCGCAATTCAGATTTTATTTAGCTTTAGTTTTGTTATATCTCATTCCTTTGGGCTTTTAAGCTCGGCGCATTCTTTTCCTGCGGCAGGTATTAGGTTTGAAGATGGGCTTTGATGGGCTGAGAGTTGGATTATTTGAGTGGACCAACCCTAGTTACCTTATCATTTGGATTTATTTTGTCGGGCTACTGTTTTGAGATTTCAGTTTTATTTTTAGACATTTTGGATTTTGTAATCTTCCTTGTCAGTCAATTGTTTATATGATTTGATACTTCATTTTTTAAGGTTTTCGTTTGTAAGGATTTTATCTGTATGTTCTGATATGACACCAGAATGTGACACTTCTACCCTTGTCGGGTTGGGGTGTTACACCTAGGATCTCCTTTTATAGCACAAGGAGTCCTTTACAAGATAAGTATAATGCTAACAATATAGAATATACACAAGATCTTTTCTATACTTATCAATACACGGATACATAACAATTATCCTAATAGCAGTGGTAATAATGTACTGGCAGTGGTAATGAGTTTCTACTGCTAGTGTAATCTTTAGCAGTGTTAACCACAAGCATATCAGTGGTAACTGTTAGCTTTATTCCCAACAAAAGGGGGTGAGTTACAATGAAGAAATGGCTCACTATTTATAGAAGAAAAAATTCTACTGTTCCATGGATCCCTCCCTTGAGGGATCCGTCCAGTGTATTCCTGGGGATTAATTGGACGCTCCTCTTTGCCCATGGGTTTTAGGTCATGGGTCATGGGTCCTAGACTTTGGACCATGGGTATCCAAGTAGATACAATGTATCTACAAGATGCAATGCATCTAGTCCATGGGTCATGGGTTAAAACCATGGGTCATGGATAATATCCATTTATGACTTATGCATGATGTCATGCAATGGGTTTTGGGTTATGCTCCATGGGTATGGGTCATGGACTTTGGGTTATACCCAACTACATTCAATGTATTTAGTCAATGGGTCAAATAATTAAACTTCTACCCATTATAATACATACTAATTATGTATATATCTACCCAATATGTAAACACTAGTTGTTGTACATATGTATAACAAAATCATAAATTCACTATTACTTTTTTAGTGTTTTATGTAAAATCCTAAGTGTGTTGCTAAACTATTGACTCAAACTATTTACGTATTTTATTTGTTTCGTTGAAATGATTTTACGTTTGTTATCGACAACACACTAGAAGATCGTAAAATGTAAATAAACGTTTTTACGGCTTATTTGTATTAACAATCTCCCCCTTTTTGTTGATGACAAAACATAAAATTATTTTAAGGAAAAACTAACATTCGTAAAAGTTTGAATTGTAGTTTTTACTTTCTTCTCCCCTTTTTTGTCGAAACAAAAAGAGCGTCGAAAAGAAACCAACACAATGTTTTAAGAAAAACATGTAAAGGAAAAAAATAATGTCAAAAAGTAGAGAGCAAGTGACGAGAAGTGTTCCTATCACTATTGGTCATGGCTTTTAAAAGGTTATCTATCTTCCTATCCATCTCGGCTTGTTGTTGGTTAAAGCGGTCCGAAAGCTTGGCTATTTGAGCTTCGTGGGATGTAACTAGGTGTTGCAACATCCGTTCTATGTTTTGTTGGCTAGGGCCGTGGGACCATGGGGAATCATTAGAGGTGAATTCTTTGGTTTGTCCCCAATTGTATTCAGGTTTTCCCCTCCATGCTTCTCGGGCATCATTGAAAGTCCTAGGTCCGGGTGCTGTAGGGAATATTCCTCCTATTCCATTGGTATGCGAGGATGCGTAGTCAACTAAAGCTTGTTCGGGGAGTCTCGTGCAAGTATGAGTGTCATAGGGACCACTACATAGCTCACACAAGGAAGAGACTTTGTTCACTTGGCGTAAGGACTTAGGATTTTTGTAGGAGCTCATTAGGAATTTGACTTGATTTTCAAGCTCGAGCATCCTACGATCGGAAGTTTGTGAGTCAATGGGAGGCAAGGAGATTTCTTTGACGGTTTTGGGCAACTCACGGAGGTCATTCCAACTTTCGTTGTCATAGAGGGCAAGGTCCTCTATTGTACCCCACGATTCTTCCGCGGTGAGATCACTAAGTTTGTCACCGGCCACTTGGTCGATGGATTGCTTAGTTGAGAAGTTGACATGATCATAAAAAATTTGGACTTGGATCCAAATATCGATGCCGTGATGAGGGACTTTATGGAGCAATTCCTTGAATCGAGTCCATGCCTCGTATAGAGATTCACCTTGACGTTGTTGGAACATCAAGATTTCATTCCTAAGTTTAGTAGTTCTCCCTGGTGGGAAAAATTGGGCAAGGAAGCGAGGTGGTGAGATCATCCCAACTTGAGATGGATTCGACGGGAAGTCGCTCAAGCCAATTACTAGCTTGGTGTCGTGAGAGAGGTGGAAGAGACGCATAGCGTGGTCTCCCCAGTGGTAGTATCATCAAAGGTCGATGGAATCAACGATTTTAAGGAAATCCTTGAGATGCTGATTAGGATCTTCGGAACGAAGTCCATGGAATGCACATGTTGGGTTTTTGGTTCCTTGAATCATGAATTACTTTAATCTGGAACCACTTGACGAGGTTTGATATAACCACCGGACGAAGTATGTAACCAGCGATAAAGACAACCGGCTAGTAGTAATGTGTAACCACGGATGATATATTGTAACCCTTTGCTAGTGTTTTGTATAGTCGGTTTAGTTTATTGTATTAGATAAATATGGTAAAGATATTTATCTTGTAGGTTACTTATTGTATTATGTAAGGACTCCGGTCTATAAAAGGAGGTCCTAGGTTAGGTTAGATATACATAAGTTTTATATCTAAAGGTCGATACACTTCAAGGTTGCAAAACCCTAATATTGTAAGAGTATTCGTATTAATAAATAATATTGGGGTGTTGAATGTTAAGCTCTTCTTCTTAAAAGGTTAAGTGTTAAATTTCGCATAATACTTAATAAGTTGTTATTCCAAGTCAGTTTCTATATTAGATCGTTTGCTCAACTGGGATCAACAAGTGGTATAAGAGCTTGTGATCTAGAAGCTGAATCAAGAAGAGGTTAAGTTAAGTTTTGTTCAAGGAAGATAAGATGTCACGACGAAACTCACATGGTGATCAAGCCTTCAAAGGTACCCATGCTCAAGCATGGTGAGTATCAAATCGGAGTCTTGAATGAGGCAATACATTAGCATGATTGATTCTCTCTACGGGATGTCGTTAAAAGGGAGACACTCTTCCTAAGAAGTGTGAGGATGGCAAAGAAATTACCATTGTTAGTGAAATTGATAAGGCTAAGAGAAAATTTGGAGATCAAGGCTCCATATTCTCTCCATGGGAATACCCATGACTATGCTTTGGACTTTGAACAATAGAGTCGCTAAAGAGTTATTGGATGCTCTTGAGACAAGGTTTTTTGTGATGAAGCTACTAAGAAGTCGGGATGAATATGCTCAAGCATCAATTTGAAACCTTCCTTTATCTCGATTGGAAAATATTGATGACACATACAATAGACTTCAAAACTTATTCGTGGTAAGTATATGTAGATTATAAGGTTCTTGAAGATATTAATTTGAAGTTCATTAGAGTCTATCATCGAATGGGCTATTCATACAATTGTGTGGAGGAATAAGGAGGACTTTCCTAAGATGACTCTGGATAATCTCTTCAACAACTTGAAGGTTTATGAGCCTGAGAATAACTTTGCTAATGCGTCTTACGCTAATCAAACATTGCTTTTGTATCCACTAATCACAGAGCCCATGAGATGTATCCCTTCTTTGCCTATGGTATAACTTACGGCTATGCAAACAACAATACCTTTGTTAGTGATAATGTAGGTGATGGTGCAATTTGTGCTTTTAGTGATTTAACTACTAGTGTTCTTGTTTGAATCAAGATAGGATCAAATTGATCGATGATCTAGGGATTAATCTTGATGGCAAATGGCAATGTTGACTCTGCAAGAGTTTACGAGGAGGGCTGGAAGACAAGTTAAGTATGATGGTCAAAGGAGAGCGGGGTTCGACAAAAGCAAGATGGAGTGCTTTAACTGCAAGAAGAAGGGTCACTCTGCAAGAGGATGTCGAGCTCAAGAGGATTGAAGGTGTTAAGAAGATCAACGAAGAGTGCTCGCTAACCCGGCATTGGTGGCTCAAGATGGTCTTTGTGATTATGATTGGAGTGATCGAGTTGAAGAAGACCCAATCGGCTTTTCTTGCTAGTGAAGCTTCAAAAGAGCATAACTTTGCTCTTATGGCTTATTCTTCATCTTAGGTTTGGATTACGAGGTATCTAATGAGTCTACTTGTTCTTTTTAAATCATGTCATGATAACTTAATCTCAAAAGCTATCAGCGAGTATGAGAAAGAAGTAGAAAGGTAACTATGGATAACTTAGGTTATAGAGTTGGTCTAGAGAGTGTGGAAGAAGAAGCTTAAATCTTGTATTAAATGTGAGTTTGAGTATGTAGATAAGATCAATATATTAGGTGGTGAAATTGATCTTAAAAATAGAGAGATTAAAATGCTGAAAGAGAAACTTGAACTAGAGAGTGCGAACAAAAGGCCTAAATGAAAAAAACATGTTGTTAGGGTAGCTAAAACACAATTTGCTTGATCGGTTCATAAATCTATAGAGAGTCATCTAATGAAAAGGGTTGGGATAGGATACAACAATATGCCACCACCCTACTCATGTAACATGCACCACACTAAAGAAGCTGTCATTTAGTAGTGAATTGGTTTTAACAAACTTTGTTGAAGGAATAAGTAAGGCTGAGACACCTAAGATAAGTTACGTCGTCATCTGATGCTCCCATCATTGAAGATAGGGAATGAGATTAGGAAGATAGTAAAGTATCAACCTGACCTAAAAGTTAGAACCTATTAAGAAAGTTGATACTAGACAAGCTAACCTTGTACCTAGATTTGGAGCTCAAATAACTAAGAAAGTGGTAGAATACACGGAAGTACCTAGGGATGAAAAGATATATACCTAGGGGTCAAGAGAAACTTTAATGGCCTAATATCTAATAGGTTAGGTAATGAGTTTCAATGTGTCCAGAAAGCTTGTTATAATTGTGGTAGTTTTGAGCACTACGAGAGAATTGTTATAAAAGCAGGACCACCGTGTGGAATCATTGGAGGAGGGTAAATCACCAAAACATTTCAAAGAAAACAAACCCTCATCCTAACAGAAACATGATTCCTAGGCGTGTTAATGAGGAATGGGAATACAAAATCAATTGTCCTTTACTTCTCCAAATGGGTTCCAACCCTTTGCTAAGCAAAGTGTAAACACGGCTAAGCAAAATCAAACCTTGATAAGCAAAAATCACCACGGATAACAAAAGTTTTAAAAATTCCAAAGGTGATCTGATGGTTGGAAATCATTTTATGTTGTTTAAGGCCTCAAGCTAGTTGGCAATGGAAACCTAAGACCAAGGTTTTACATCATGTCAACTGTGCATCAATGGACCTAACTAAATTTGATTATATTGATGCCGAGGCGGACCCAGTCGATATTGGCTTGGGTCCACAAAAGAACTAATTTGTTTAATTTCATGTGCGAAATCTACAAAATGAGCTAAAAGACAAAGGAGTTTTTGATAGTGGTTGCTCTGGACACATGACTTGGGATGGGAGCAACCTGGAAGATTTTGAAGCCTTTGATGGAGGATATGTGGCATTTGGCAATGATCCAAAGGGAGGGAAGATACTTGGAAGAGCCAATCGAGGCAATTTGGACTTTGAAAAAGTCTACTTGATACTGAGGACTTAAGTACAATTTATTGGTGTTCTCAAATGTGTGATAAGAAAAAGCTGGGTACTTTTGGGTGGCTGAGTGTGTGGTGTTGTCTCACGAGTTTAAGATGCGATGAGAAGTTTATACAACTTAGGGTACCTAGGAAGAAAAATATATATTGTTTTGATCTTAAAGATGTAATTCCTAATAGGTCCTTAACTTGTTTGTTTGCTAAAGCATCTGTGGATGAGTCTAAGTTATGGCATAGAAGATTAGGTCACCTCGATTACAAAACAATCAATAAAGCGGTTAAAGGGAACTTGAGTGAGAGGGTTACCTTCTAAGGTTTTTGAGTGTAAGGAACTGTGTGTGGCTTGTCGAAAACAACATAGAGCTTCTTGTAGAAAGTCCAGCATCAACACCATTTCACAACCTTGTTTATGCTTCATATGGACTTATTTGGACCTACTTTGTCAAGTTTGAACCATGCATGATTACTACTAGTTATCCTTGATGATTATAGTAGATTTTCTTGGGTTTACTTTTTGGCTGCTAAGAGTGAAACTAGTGAAGTTCTCAAGAGTTTTATTATTAAGATAGAAAATCTAGTAAATCATAAAGTAAGATAATCGAGATGTGATAATGGAGGCGATTTAAAATCTTTGTGATGAATGGGTTTTGTGTAGATAAAGGTATAGAAAGGTATTTAGTGTTGCTAGAACACCTAACAAAATGGTGTGGTGAAAGGAAAAATAGAACACTAATTGAGTACGCTAGGACTATGTTGTAGAGTCTAAGTTACCCATTACCTTTTGAATTTGAAGGTGGAAAGCCTTGCATGTTATGTCTTGAGAATAGAAGTAAGGTAGTGAAGCCTCATAACAAGACCCCTAATTTTGTTACATGATAGGAAGCCAATGATTGCATTCTAAAACCTTTTGGGTGTCTGTTCTATCTTGAATACCATAGACTACCTAGGCTTTCAAAAAAGGCGATGATGGATACTTTTTAGGCTACTCTTCAAATAGTAAAGCCTTTAGAGTATACAATAGGAGGACTAGAATTGTTGAAGGGAATCTACATGTTCAATCGGTGAAAAGACTCTAGTGTTGAGACCAAAGGACGGTGGTACATTTAACATTGATATGCTAACCAAATCTATGAATTATGAGCCTATCATTGCTGGAACTTCCACTAATGTTGATCTGGTACTCAAAATTACGGTGAAGAAGCAATTTCTAAGATTCTCCTGAGTTCTATTTGTTTGAAAAGTGGAAAGCTAGTTCTGTCTCACCCATCATTGAAAAGCAAGGTCAGTGATGATGATGTCTTGAATCTTTTGGAGGCAATAGTGATCATCATCAAGATAAGGATGAGTTATTGAAGATAATTAGGTGTTGGTAGAAGAAATTGAAAAGAAGAAAAAGCGGTCTGAAGCGGATAAACCAAACATAGCGGATAGAGTTAATACAACCATACTAAGCCAACAACTTCTACTTGACATTACAAGTGAAATCCGGCATGAAATGCGATAGTAGTACTTTCTTTGGACCACACAAAGCCATTACATGGTGAGAGGAGTATCCACATGATCACGATATGCTGCTTTGATTGAAATTGATACTCCTCTTGATGATGAAGACATGGATGATTTCTTCATCTTTGATTTAACTAATTTGGAACATGTCATTCATGAAAGTCACATTACCTCAACAAGGATACACAAGATTCATCCCAAGGAACAAATACTTGGAAATTTGAATACTCTAGTTCAAACAAAAAGCAAGGTTAAGAACAGAACCCTTTCACGAACATGGGTTCTTTGCAAGATCACTTCAAAAGAAAGCGATCATAAAGATCGCAAAATTGCTGTTTGCTTGTTTTACTGTCTCAAAAGGAGCCCACGAGAGTTGAAGAAGCATTATCTGAAGAAGGATGGGTAGAATCAATGCAAGAGGAGCTTCTTCGGTTCAAACTTCAAGAGGTTTGGACATTGGTAGAACTTCCTAATGGTAAGAGGACAATTGGGACAAAATGGGTGTTGAAACAAAAGGATGAAAAGTATTGTTGAGGAACAAGTCAAGGTTTGGTTGCTCAAGGATACACCAAGCCGAAGGCTTGGATTATGATGAAGTGTTTGCTCAGGTTGCAAAATTGAGGCTATTAGATTGTTTTTAGCTTATGCTTCATTCAAAAATTTTGTTGTGTATCAAATGGATGTTAAAAGTGCATTTTGTATGGCACAATTGATGAGGAGGTTTATGTTTGTCAACCTCACGGTTTTGAAAGATCACGATCATCGACAAGGTCTGGTGAGAAAAGCTATGTATGGTTTGCATCAAGCTCCTAGGGCATGGTATGAGTGCATGTCCACTTATTTGATGGACAATGGGTTTAAAAGAGGGCTGATTGATAAAACTTTGTTCATAAGAAACCTGAATGATATTTTATTGGTTGAGGGTTTATGTAGATGACATCATCTTTGGCTCAACCAATAAAGACTATACAAAGATTTTGAAACTTATGCATGATAAGTTTGAGATGAGTTCTATGGGAGAACTCACTTTCTTTTTGAGACTCTGAGGTTCAACAAGGGTGATGGTATCTTCATTAGTCAAGACAAGTATGTAGCAGATGTTTTGAAGAAGTTTGGGTTTGAGGATGTGAAGAGTGCTAGTACACCAATGGAGACTCGAAACCTTTGCTGCGATGATGGAAGTACGAGTTGATCGAAGTTGTACAGGTCCATGATTGGATCTTTGATGTATCTCTTTGCATCTAGGCGGATATAATGTTCTCGGTATGTGTGTGTGCAAGATTTCAAGTCACACCTAATTCAACACACATGAATGTTGTTAAGAAATTTTAGGTATCTTAAGGGTCATCTAAATTGGGCCTTTGGTACTCAAGGATTCTCCTTTTGACTTGGTGGCCTACCGGAATAGTGACTATCTTTGGTGCTAGTTTGGATAGGAAGTCTACAAGCGGAGGATGTCGGTTTTTGGGAAGCAGACTTATTTCATGGCGTGTAAAAGCAAACTATTGTGGCAAATTCTACAGCTGAAGGCTGAATATAGGCTGCGCTAGTTGCTTGTGGTCAAGTTATGGATTGAGAATCAATTGTTGGACTTTGGGTACAATTTTATGCATACTAAGATTTACATTGATAATAACATTACAATATGCATCATTAAAAATCCTATTTTACATTCTAGAACTAAACATATTGAGATAAGACATCATTTTATTAGAGATTGTAATGAGAAAAGGCTGATTCAAATGGTAAAATCCATCTTGATTTCAATTTTTTGATCTTCTCACCAAAGCTTTTGATGTGGGAGGGTTTGATTATCTTGTTGTTAGTATTGGAATGATTAATCTCTAAATTCTCAAATTGTTTTAGTTTGTATATGTATTGAAGCTGTTATTATGTAATCTTAGTTTTGCTATTTTTGTTTCTAACCAGCGATAGTTTGTTTCTAACCAGCGATAGTTTGGTTCAAACCCGCTGCTAGTTGTCTGTTTTTCACTAACCATTTTGCGGTACAAGAAAGATCATTATAGAAGTAAAGAAGTCTGAAGCAAATTGTTCATTCATTCAATGAAGCAGTTTACACGACTTACAGTACAATCAACATCAAATGCAACTACTGAAAAGAGCTATACATGATCTACTAATCCTAATCTAGTTCATATCATCTATTCCAACATCTAGCAATTTGGATATGCATGACCTTCGCATCTTTCACACTAGATCTTTGGATATGCGTTACGTGAAGTCTTGCATAACCACCCATTCATACATCTCATTAGGTAGGAGATGCATGACTACTATGACGAGGATGCTAAGGATCAAAATGGAAAGGATGGATTGATGAAGCGTTGATGATGGCGATGACCATAGTAGATGAAGCACAAAGGACATAGTCATATCATACTTGCATCTGCTGGTTTCACCAAAAGCATCATTCCATTTTCCTTTTCCCTTCCCCACTACGATATGTGAAGAAGCACCACAACTGGTGTGGTAGACCAAGAACCACCTCTCTGTTGTTTGGGAGTGGTGGGTTTCTTGCTCTTGGTCTTGTTTGGGGTTGGGATGATGAAGGTTGGGGGTTTGAAGTTCTCTTCTTTGAGGAGTCATCGAGTCCTCAGTGCATCACTTGGATCCACCACACTATCATCTTCTGATGATGGAAGAAATGGGGATTTTCTTGGTCATGGTTCTTGTGGAGAAATAAGCGCCATGGGTTAGTGTCTTCTTCTGATGATGATGAGGATGAGGAGGTTGTTAGATCAACAACTTATGGTTTATTCCAACTAGGGTTCCACATGGTGATTGGAGTTGATTGTGGATTTTGGAGTACTTAGGGTTTTGATGATAATTGGTGTGTGCGTTATATGAGTTTTGGGTTCTTTTATAAGCATAGTAATGGGCTTTGGAAGTAAATGAGGCGAGTTAAATGTGGTTGAGGAGTTAATGAGCTTCTTAGGTATTGGACTAATATTAATCCAAAAAGTTGACCATATTGACTTGTTCTACTTCGCGGATAGGTCATTTGGATCCTCGATGGCTATTTCTAACCACGATAACCATAACCTTCTTCTCGTGTTTGTTTTGTGTTTTTATCTTGCGGTATGAAGGATCGTGTACATAAGAGTGTGTGTTAGCTGCTTGTGTTTGTTTAATTTAAAAAATTGTGTAATCCTTCATATTTTTGTAAGATCTATTTCATCATACCACATATTTACTTTCTATACCTCTTGGAAGTTTGGTTGAAGTGCTACTTTCTATCAACGGGTGGTTTGTTTCTAAACACGGATAGGCGTTACGCAGCGGATAGCATTTCGTTTGAATTGGATACTACGAGGGCGCTTGGTAACTTTTGCAAAAGTATATTATTTCCCCCAAATCACGGATGGATCATTTCTTTGATCTTCAAACCACTTCTATTGACGCTCTTATTAACCCTAATCACTTATCTTTGCATAATTCACAAAACCCATATCATCACCTTCATTTATCACAATGGCTGAAAAGTATTCCACTTCACATAACCTTGTTGCTATTCTCACAAGAATGATAGATCGAAGGGTTTCATCAAATGATTGATTTCCTTGTTTACAGTCCTATTCACTATGCCTTAACTGTTACACCAACCATTCTTAAAGCCTACATACATGGATTACGGAGGAATGCTAAGCTTGAAAAGGTTGATGGAGTAGAAGTGTTTAACTTGTTGTGGATGAAGGCTATTTACGTTTAGAGATCATTAGGGATGTTTTAAAGCTTGATGATGCGATGGTGTTGATAATCTTTTGATGTTGAGATTGTTCTGGTTTGGAAAGGTTAGGTTATACCCTGAGGTGATAAGGTACATTATTTTAAGAGTTTCTTTTCAAAACAATGGAAGTTTCTTATTCACACCTTATTGATGTGTATGAGCAATAAGACCACCGGATTTAATGAATTTCCTTCCAAAATTGCTCTTGATATTATTTTTGTTTGATGGAAGAAAGTTCAATTGATCTAGGATGATCTATGAGGGGCTAGTTCAAAACATTAGGAAAAAGGGTAAATACTATTTGTATCCTAGGTTTGTTCAGTTGATTGTGAAAAGTCAAATAGAGGACGTTGAGCATACTGAGTATGAAGTAAATCATATGCTTTCTAAGGGTTTTGCACATATGAGGAATCAGCCACAAAATGTAAACATTATAGATGTTCCTTTATTTCCTCATATGATTCCTTTGTTCACTGATCATGAGTTTGATGAGGATTCTACTCCAAGCGAAACCAACGATGCAACTCTAATCCGATAGAATACATAGCTAGCGATAGTGTATCTCCATTTCTAGTCAACCTCAAACCACGATACACGGTTGTTTTCACTAGGAGATTGAAGGGCAGAGCTACCTCGGTAGTGCTTGTGGTGTTGCTCATGAGGCGTCACGGTGTGGTGAAGGTGACATGATTGAAAGGGCTTCCACTTCGATACATGCTTAGATCTTTGGTCGGGATAGTGGAAACATAAATAAGACCCACCTTTGGCAACTCAATGTGGAGAGTTCCTTGGAACTTAACACGGTGGAGGAATCCCTAGCCACTTGGCTCATCACGGTGCATGATGCTATGTTTTCTATATCCAAGGATTCACCTCTCGGAGTAGTTCACCAGTTCGAAGTGATGAGGATAGGTTGGAACTGAACATGAATTGACGGATTGAGTTTGTACGATGACTTTTCCAATGAACCACCTCTCGGACGGTTCACACAGGTGAAGTGGGGAGGATATTCTTGAACGTTTAAATGAATTGACGGCTAAATGTACCAAGATGGAGGAGCGATCTCGAATCTCAAGGAATTGGCGGGGTTTCATGAAAAGGATATTAGGCGGAAGCGGGGTTTTGGTTTTGGAAGATAAAAGGCTGGGCTTCTTTGCTTTAAAGCTACGAGGAAAAAAGGTGGACTCTCTCCACTTCAGAATCATGGAGGATGTATCCAAGCAGGGGGAGGAGTGAAGGCAAGAATTCAGGGGAGGATGTTAATGTATCTATGGAAGAAGATGTTGATAGTGGAGATCAAACATTTTGGTATCTGATAAAGATGGGAATGAGGCAGTTCTTGAAAATGTGAAGAAAGTTGTAGAGGATGTATGAGAACACAAAAACGATGGTATGTGCGAAACCACGGTTAGTACACTTCTAACCGATCTTTATATGAACATGGCAACTATAACCACTACAACTATACCTACTACAATCATACCCATTGCTATTATAACCACTTCCACTATTGTCACAACTCTCTCTGTATCACCACCTAAGTCTAAAGAAGTTGAGAAAAAAGTTGCTAGTACATTGATAAATCTAAGCAAAACTTCATCTATTTCTACACATGTGATATCTCTTCAATCTATAACTAAACCCAAACCGGAGGAAAAACTTTAGTTATTGGTGAACCTCGAAGAAGAAGGTGGTTCAATCGATGTTGGAAAAGGTAAAGGGGTTTGATTACCAGTTGAAGTTTAAATCTAAGCGAGAACATGAAGCTTATGATGCGAGTTTGTAAAGAATATGGTCTGGCGAAGAACAAGCTTTAGAAAAAGAAAGCAGAAAGAAGAGAGAAGCTAGTCGAGAATGTTAGCTATATGGTATGAATCACAAAACTTTCTTGAAGCTTCTCAAAAAATACATGATGAATATCGCACAAGAATGGAATTTGTTGGATGATAAGGAAAAAGCTAGGCTTTTGGGTGAATGGGCAAGAAAGGTTGGTAATGAAAGGAAGCAAGTTATAAGAAAAAAACCTCTTTCAATGGCACGAGATGTATTAATGAAAATTATTAAAATTGAGCATTCACATTTCAGAAAATCTTAGTAAATGTTCATTTGAAAGAATTCTTGAGATTTATGAAAGATGTATGAAAATTAATCATGATGATTCTTGTCCAATGAATTGAGAAGGAAGAAGAGTGGATTAAGAAGCATGATGAGTGGATGCAAAGTAAAAGAAAAAGAAAATCTGAGATTCAAGAGACATCTGATTCTAAAAGATTGAAAGAAGTTGCAGATGTTAATCAATTTCTTATGAGTTTAAGCTTAATGATGGAAGTGAAGGAGTTTGGAAAATTCAAAGACTCAACAATGAAGTTTATGAGTATAATAAATTTTCACAAATGCTTCAATATTTTGAAAGGGATGATTTGATGGATCTTTGGAGACTTTACAAGAATAAGTTTAGTGAAGTACATCCAACCGATTATCATGAGACCGGTCTATTATAATTTGAAGATTTTATTTGAACCAACTCATGATGAACCTGAATGGAAAGGACTTTACAATGGTACTGTAACAAGATGGTTTTTATATCAAACTTGTGGAATTCATGTTTTACTGTTTGGAAAAGTTATTCACATGCTTGTAGAAGGTGAATATCCTCGATTGAATAAGTATCGAGAAATTATTGTTCGAGATGTTGAAACACGGTATTATCAAGATGTTGTTACCCTATGATGGTCAAGCCTATGATTTGTTGAAGAAATATGAGACAATTCTTAAATCTCATAAGTGTTTGGCTACATCCTCCATTTCAGATGTTTTGAGCCTAAAAGAAACTTGAGAATTACATTTGGAATGTATCAAGTTTAGGGGAGGATTGTTGGGTTTTGGGTTCCTTGAATCATGAATTACTTTAATCTTTGGAACCAGGGCGGTTTGATATAACCAGACAGTATATGTAACCGTGATAAAGACAACGGCTAGTAGTAATGTGTAACCACGGATGATATATTGTAACCACCGCTAGTGTTTTGTATAGTCGGTTTAGTTTATTGTATTAGATAAATATGGTAAAGATATTTATCTTGTAGATTATGTATTGTATTATGTAAAGGACTCCTTAGTCTATAAAAGGAGGTCCTAGGTTAGGTTAGATATACATAAGTTTTATATCTAAGGTCGATACACTTCAAGGTTGCAAAACCCTAATCTGTAAGAGTATTCGTATTAATAAATAATATTGAGGTGTTGAATGTTAACTTGTTCTTCTTCTAAGGTTAAGTGTTAAATTCCGCATAATACTTAATAAGTTGTTATTCCAAGTCAGTTTCTATATTAGATCGTTTGCTCAACTGGGATCAACAGCACATCCGTTTTGCACCAACCGGATTGTGTCGGATCGCAGGGCCGTAGTTTGAGCTTGATCGGGGAGCTCAATAGTGTTCCTATAGCCTTGGTGGCTTGGTCTAGAGTATTCACCAAGAGTACGGCCTCTTGGCGGGTCAATGATTGGTGGATCGATGAGTGGTGGCGAGTTATCACCTTCCATGATGAAAAGTGATGGGATTACTAACAAAGGTCACGAAGAAAGGGGGATAGACTACAAGGAATCTAAAAATGAGAAAAAAATCTTACTTGATAGGAATCAAGCAAGGAAACCTAAACGAGATGGAAATCTAAATAGCTATTCTATTCCCCGCCGCCAAAAAAACTTGATTGCGCGTATAACGCTTGTCGGGTCAAAGGAACTTCCTTTCATCGAGCAAGTTTTTCAACACCCTAGGCAGTGAACCTAATCGTTGTAGTGTAGTATTGGGTAAGCCTCGGGTATTGATATCGTTCTCTAGGGGAATAGGAATGCTAGTGAGATTATTTTTTATCTTTTTATATTTTTTTAGAAAGCTAAGGGTAAAATCTCGGGG
>OU343221.1:232663443-232699883 GCA_910596185.1 Chrysanthemum makinoi
TTTGGATTTGGGGGTTTGGTACTTCTACCGATTACTCTACTTATCTAATTATCTAAACTAATAGGTAGTCTATGTTTATTGATGTGTGCTTGTATGATGATTAAAAATGTGCTTACCTAGATACTATTACTCCCTAGTTATCTTTAATTGGTAGTGCCTACTAGATATCTAGAATTCATAAACTAACAATAAGGTTATCTTTGGATATTTAGCCTACAATTACGCTAGGTGGTTATAAACTAAGGTTCACAAAGATTACTCAAGCATTAAAAACACAACGATGACCTAGTGCAATCCTAAGCCAATTACAATTAAGATAAGAGACAACCAATCAATAATTAATAACTAGGTTTCATAGATCTAAGCAAACACATAAGAAATTTAGCCGGACATGTTAAACATGCAAGCATACACACATACAATAGAAGACATAATGAAATCAATGAAGTAAATAACTTATCTTGATGTAAAATAGGGTATGAGAACCCTAAGATACTGTCCAAAACAGACCAAAATCGTTTTAGGTTTTTACACCACAAGTCTACCTCTCAAAATTCTGAAAATTCGATTTCTATATATAATTTTACAACTGCGATGGCGTCACCTTATAGTTGGGACGCCGTCAGATCGCCGTCATTAGGGTTTCATCTTGGCCAAGTCATCATTGGGACGGCGCCACATTGTGGTTGTGACGCCGTCGACGTCGGCGATGGACGTCGTCTGAATCTGGATCTAGGCCGTCTGAGAAGAAAAGTATTCGTGACGCCCTTACTCTTCAAAGCCTGACGCCGTCATGTGCAAATTAGCAAAATCGCTATTGAGTCGTCACAAATTCAATTACATAAAGAGGGACGACGTCGCCCTCTGTTTGGGACGCCGTCAGGTGTAATTCTAGTAGCTTGAGTGTCTTGATCTTGACTTAGCCATTTTCTTCACATATTCACTCCTTTTCGTCCAAAAATGCATCATTCCAGGATTTTGCTTTCAAGAGACCTAAAAAGTGAAAAGGAACGAAATTAAGCAGTAATGAATATAAAAGTGGGCGATTAAGGGCTTAAATGACCACTTAAAAGTGTACGTTTTAAATCCTTATCATTGATTCTCTAGGTTCCTCTTAAAGGCGAGATCACCACATCTTGAAGTCGAACAAGCTCAAGTCCATGGGTTGCCAAGCTTCGTCATCATCAAGACCATTGTTGTTATCTTGTTGATAGTTCTTTCCTTTCTCATTAGAAGTGTCGTGTTGAAGACATAGGTGAAAGATGTCTAAAGGGTCAAGACGAAGGCATTAGTGAAATGTGCCGAAGATCCGTGTCAAAGGCATTAGTGAAGGGTGTCGAAAGTCCGTGTTAAAGGCATTAGTAAAGGGTGCCTATGAGTCGTATCAAAGGCATTAGTGAAAGGTGTCTAGGGTGTACATTCGATATGGTGTGTCGATGTACAAGATAGATTAGTATTGAGTCAAAGGATATTGATATCCTTGTTGATGTTGTTATAAGGAGTGGATCTCCTTTGGGATAGATGTTGTGTAGTGTTGGGTAGTAGTTCCTCCTTTATAATGGAACTCGGTATCTAGCCTTGTACCAGATAAAGTGTAGGCGACATTGTGATAGGTTTGGTTCTACCTCGTGGAAGAACCCGGTGTCTAGCCTTGTACCGGATAAAGAGTAGGCGACGTTGTGAAGGCTTCTCCGCCACAAGGAGTTTGTGTTCTATAGTGATTACGAACTCTCGAATAGGTGACTCGGGGAGTGGAGTAGGGCAAGGAAGGTGTCCTTGTAGCCGAACCACTATAAATACTCGCGTTGTGGTTTTGTGCCTCTTACTCTTTATCTTTACTTTACTTATTTATATGTTTATCTATCAACATTCAACACACACATTTAAATAGATTGACATAAGTCAGTCTAAATAGTTTAAAACGAAGTTTTAATCGGTAAAATTATTCACCCCCCCCCCCCCCCCCTTTCTAGTTTTACACATACATGTTGTAAATTAATTTGTATTCCTTAAAAATAAGGCGTTTAATTGAGAAAAATGGATTCCTCTATTATCTATACTACATATAAAGTAAGATTTAAGATCATTTGAGAACAAAAGATTATTTACATATCAAGGGATCAATCTTCACCTTTCATTTTTATTTTATCTAATGGATGAGATTAATCCCAACAATTTAAAAAACCCACTTTTATCATTTTTTTTCAAATATTAATATCTTTCAAACCGTTAATCGTTAAGCGAAAAATATATATCATTGAGACGAGCATTTAATTATCTTTCTATAGATGGGCACTTTGATATACTTTCGACAAAAAAAAATCGTATTTTTCACGTTTTTTTTTAAGTTTTTTCGTTTTTTTACGTTACTGAAATTTGCATTAAAGAATCATATATGATTAAACACTAATTTGAATATCCCATGTGATATTTGTGTTAAATCATATATGATATGTAATATCACATGTGATACTAGTGTAAAATCACATATGATATACATATCATATCACATGTGATATTACGTATCATATATGATTTAACACTAATATCACATGTGATATTCAATTTAGTGTTTAATCATATATGATTTTTTTCATGCAAATTTCATGCGTAAAAAAAATGAAAAAAAGACGAAATTTTTTTTCGAAAGTATATCAAAGTGCTCGTCTATACAAAGATAATTAAATGCTCATCGCGATGGTGTAATTATTTTTGCTTAACGATTAACTGTTTAAGAGATATTTAAATTATAAAAAATTGGTGAAATAATAAAATATTTTTAATCTCAGCCATTGATTTTTTTTACATGGATAGTGGAGATGAGTTCCTTGGTATGTGATAAAAGTTTGGTATGTAAAATAACTCTTCTTATAAAGTAAAAATGGTAAATGTTGAAATGTTAATGGTCAAACTTTTAGCACATTTGAAAAGTAGCCATGCATTTGGAAAGTATTGAAGTGTTGAAATGTTTGCTACTAATACATATTGAAAACCGGGTTGACCCGGGACGATTCAAACCCGACGGGTTGACCCAGTTTAATTTGACCAATTTTTTTGATCCAACCCGTCGGGATGACCCAGTTTAAATTGACCCGTTTTTCGCCTGGAACGGTTCAACCGGCTGAACCACCGAGGTCGAACCGGGTTTCAAAACATTATGTTTATTCCTCAAATCCTCAAACTTTTATTATTTTTCGTTTATAACCCATAAACCTTTTTTTTTTCACTAAAACTATATGTCGCTATAAAATCTCTTTTCTATGCACGGTTACTCGTCTTAGTACCTGTAGTATTAGATAATTTTGTCCATGTTTATTCTTTCTGATTAATCATCTAAATTTTAAATCATATACTTGTCTATATAACAAGCATCAAGATTCTGTGCACATGATAATAGTCATCATTAAGTTTGCATAACTTACAACTGCACTTTATCAGCCAACAAACTGTTCTAACTTAGTTAAGTGTCTAAAACACCCTTGAATAATAAAAATAAGAGTGATCATTTTTCGATGCCTTGTTGTAAATACTGAATTAAATCATAACCAGCAGTAGTCCATTTGTTATATGCATCAGCACATATATGGATCATGTGATTTGCTGCTTCTCTTTCGCTCATCTCCGGCCGAAATCTTTTCCTTAAGTTCGCAATGGGTTCTCCTCTGCTAAAGCAAGGTAATCCGCTTTCTACCATCATCAATACCGTGTTTATAATCCCATTCATATGCCGACGAGCACAAAGGTAGCCCTTGACACACAAACTGATAAAAATGCACATTAAATTACAACATTATGAGCATGACTTGAATCAAAATTTATAATCATAGTGGATGGCACCATTTTATTGCAAATGAAGGTTAACTAAATGCTCCTTTTGGCCCTCAATAAATAAATAAAGTTATCATTTGTATTTTATGCCAAAATAAATGAAACGCTCCCGTTTGGTTAAGGTTTTAGCTTTTAATCATAATTTGTATTTGGGTTATGTGTTACAACTACGAAACATTAATATAGTATACTGATGTTAGTTCGTAAGACTCCGCTGATGTCCATATTGAAAGGCATTAAAGACATTTGACTGTATTGGGTCAAACTGGTAAGAACTTCTTAGATATAGATGCCAATGGGTCAAACTGGTAAGAACCTCCAGTGTATTTAAAACACACAAGTCCACCGAAATTTATCTAAAACATTAGATCATTATTGTAATTACATAGTTTTCATGAAAAAATCAAAAAGAGAAGAAGAAGTGTCTAATGGTTCGCTCAACCCGACCCATACTAAAAAGTTCCTCATTTTGAACCATACGATTGACCATTTTGACCCGCTACCCAATAGGCCCAAAATTAAAAAGCTCATGTTTAATTTGGACCCAGAGTGTGTTTTAAGATCCATAAATCATAGTGTTTATTTTAGTCTTTGGTTCTTAATTCTTCTTGGGTCATGTCCAAAAGAAATAACAATGACTTGATTATGTATTTTATTCTGTATCTTGTTGGATGTTGCATTCACTATGAAGAAGGAAGTACAGTTTTCTATTTGAACACACAGAGTTCTTAAAGGGCATATGAGTAAAGTGAAAGTGTTGTCATACCTTTCAAATAAGTGCCAAGTATCACTTTTCATAGCACCAGAAGGATCAAGCAACTGAGTCATCTCATGGCTCAACTTAAAATGAGCACTTTCAAACCGCATGTTCCCACCAGGTGACGTCTCCAGAATGAAACCAAAATCAATGTGGACGAGCCTACCCACACTGCATCCACAAAACAACACTTAATGATTAACAACTTATAACTCATATCATACACGGTTATTAAAAAAGTTAACTTCTCACTCAATCTATAGAAGTTATTTGGACTTTACCTATCAAATAAGAGATTTCCATTATGTCTATCCTTTGGCTGAAGCAATAAACTAGCAACAGCATAACCAGCACTGCTGACAATGAAATTCTCGCGTGCAGTTTCAAAACCTGGAGAACCAACAGGCCCAAAGTCCTGTTGAAATATTTCATATAAACCACCATCAGTCGTTTCACCCATCTGACTTCTGCTTCTTGAATTTGGGACAACCTGCACAGAACAAACACATAAATTCACGGTAGATTCTAAAAAACGACATTTAAAAGACCATTAAGCAATTATATAGAGTTGATGATTGTAATATAAGCCCTACAACAATTATATAGGTTGAGGTAGCCTGAGGAAAATTAATGTAACAAATTGCTCTACACTGAAGCGAATAAGTGTAGAAAAATTTTATGTTTTCCATGCTAACAGCTTACAAGTGCTGCGAACATTTTCATGACTTTTTAATGTCTATAAGTGTGTGAACAACTTGACAAATTTCCTTAAGCCGTGTAGAAGAAGTGCATGCAAATCACATATTTGTTTTAGTAACGTGTGAGACATGAAGCAAAAATCTCATGAAAAGAACTCAAAAGTAGAATGATTATATTGCAAATGAGTCACCTCAATTATTCCTCTTTCCGGGTCGGTTGGAAGCACTCCATAAGGATACAAATAAAGATTGAGTCCAACTGCTCCGAATATGTCTCTAAGAAGTGAAATTACTTGTAAAGCAAGTACATCTTGTCGACAGTCATCTCCAACCTGCGTAAAGAAGCTTATTTAACATGCTGTAGTTTCTGTTTCACTGTATTATGCAGATGTTCGAGAGTAGTGAAACGTACCTTGAAAATACAAGCTTGGGGTTTTATATCATTAGGGTCCCCATCTCGATCAGCCACATTAAAAGTGATCATAATCGGGACTTTGGCTGCCGACTGCAATGGAATTCCACTATTTACCTGAATACCCTTCACAAGTTTATTAGGAGCTGTAGGTAGATAAAGGTCATCTCCATCCAGCTGAATTTTTTCCAACTCCCTGTACTCGAAATCATATATGAAAGTAATAAAAGATATTTTTAACGAAGTAGTATATTAATACAAAAAAAGTATATTGGTACAAAAAATACCTCTTAATGCCGGCTCTCCTTTCTTCTTTTGGAAGTGGATACAAAACACCTGATATAGAGGTGACTTTTTCGAAGAAATCAAATTCTCTTTTAAACACGCCTCGGGCCTCAGGACCAAAACCTTCAATGATGTGTTCTCTAACGACAGGAAGTAGAGCTAGAAAAGCTTGCATCTGAAGAGGGTAAAATGGTAATTATCTAAACAGCCATTTTCTTGTTTTGTGCATAGACAACACAAAGTGACTATGGATAAAGAAAGTACCTTAGGTGTCATTGCTTCTTTACCTTGTTCTGGAGCACATGTCTCGCCCTGTTATCAATAGAAACTCCAATTACCTCATGAAACGTAAAATGTGAATTCTCTTTATATGTATTTGCTGACCTGTAACTGCCAAATTAGTATATGAGCAAACACGTCACTCCTTTGAGCAGCTCTAAGCAAATACCCTTCAACCAACAGCTGCAAGTTTGAGGTACTTGTGAATCATGTAAGATTGTGGAGAAAAAAAATAGTAATGCAGTCGAAGGTGCATTTTGGTCAAAATACAGCCAATTTTTTTTTTTTTTTTTTTTTTTTTTTGCATGCTGTGCAATAAGGAAATCATCGCTAACTGAGCTTCAAAGATGGAAATAGTTTTTTCAGAGGTAGTAATTTTGACCTGTATACTTATGAGTGAGTCACTCTCCATTGTGTTTTATCTCAAACTGATCAAATAAAATAAATTAGCTAAAAGGGGAATCGGTCGAAGTGTCAAACCAGTCAAATAGGCTGAGGATAGCACAAAATATATTTCTTATGCCACATCTTTCTCAATTATTTTGTTCGAATGTTCAGATAATTATTGTTATGGTTCTACTTTTGTTACCGTAACAAAGTGTTAGCAGGTCAATCTCACTCACCTGGTCTTACTGACACATGCTAAAAAATGATTTGTATCAACCCAAACCAGTTACAATCCGTTCCCGCACATTTTAAAAGCAATACAAAAGATAAGAAGAATCCTTGCCAATACCCACCTCATCATCATACCTCAAAGCTTGAATGAGTTGGGGCATGAAGAAGGTTACTTTGGAGGGAGGATAAGACTCCAATACTCTTAAAATGTAAGCCATAACACGTGGGTGACCCTTGTATGCTGGAGTAAAAAACTCGAGACACTGTGTAATTGAACAAGCAGCCCAGTATGGTAATTGTCGCAAAAGGGGGGAATCTTCATCCACAGCCTTAGGGGTGACAAAATATGGCAAAGCCTCCGGTATGTTACGGATCTCCAAGATATGTGTCTGCAACATAAAAAATGTATATAAAAATATAACATAAAAACTATATGTTTTAATTACTGAATATCAACCAACATGACTGACCTGGACCAACTGAGTAAGTTCTGTCTTTAGATCAGTATTTGTTGGAAATCTAGCACCTAACGAGAAAGCAATCCGAGGATCAACAGCAAATGCAGTTCTTGCATGCTCAGCTGGATTTTTCTCCAAGGTAGTTCTCGCCTTAGATATTGTGCTCTCTCTATAATTCATCAGTATAGATTAGTAAATGATTGATTAAAAGATTGTCAATTATGTAAGATCATTGTTGGTCAAGTTACTTGGTGTTAACAGGCTGTGCCCAAACTTCGAGCCTATCAGCTTCGTGCTGGCATAACATTAAAAGTAGCTGCTTCCTCTTATCTCTACCCGCTGCATAGCTCTCCATTGGTCCCCATACAGGATGACACTGATCCTTCTGCGATTGGAAAATTTAAAATTAAAGTAATTAATAAAATGTTGTATAAGCACGAAATGAATTTGCAGAATATCACTAGTTTACCATATCGACCAAAGAGCTCCCATTCGGATTGTTTATCTGATTTTGTAAAAACTGGACAAATGTAGAAACAGATTGAGCCTCACTCTGTGCAAAATTCCCATGATCAGCTTCATACCATTCAGGTTCATGGGCAAACCAACCTAATGCGGCCCTACAGTATTTCACAAAAAGTCAAATTCACTAGTTAATATGAAAAGAAGTCAAAATCTACAATTTTAATTTAAAATTTACCGATAAATCATGTCTTCCAACAGCTGAAGTCCTAATCTAATTTTTTGTAGGCTGCCACGATACTGGCATGAACAAAATTTAAGTCCAAGTAGCATAACTGTGAAGAATGTGCCAGCAGCAGCTGGGTGGTGTGAAAATTTCCATGGAAGTTTTGTAGTCGATTGTAACATCCTACCAAGAAGCAAGAGTTGCACCAAACTATCATGCTGCACAACCTGCAAAAGCACAGCAAAATGAACCCATAACTCAACAACATTTAATCCAAGTTTCAAAAAGCTACGAATATGTATATATATATATATTTCTTTACCTCAAAACGATCAATGAGAAATCCAATCCATAGCTTATGTGCCATGATTTGTTGAACGGGGTCCTTTCCAGGTGGTGATTCTGGTTCACCAGGTGAAAGGTGGGGCCTTAACTTGGCAGCAGGTCCTGAATATCTTGTGTCAGATGCAAACAGACCTCGTTTTGTATCGATTGTCCATAACCATGCATCAACAAGCTCTGCAAGGACCACGGGGCCTAATTGAGGTGCAGCAGAAACTAACCATGTCCAGATGAATATACCAGTCTCCATTGCATCAATTGTTGAAATATAAGCAGGGCACCAGCAAAGAAGACGCAGCAGTTGTGAGAAGCTCTCTACATTGGTTTTCGAATCTGATTCCTGAAAAAAAAATTATTCGAAATTCTTAACCAAACTGTGGATAACAGAAGTGATGATTTCGGCTGGTTTATTTATGAATGGGTCAATTGGGTTCTGACTTATTTCAAATGGGTCAAAAATAGTTAACGAGTCAAATGGGTGGAACGGGTTAGAAGTTGTCTATTTTTTATCCATACAACCTCCTAAAACGCTTTATTTTAAAATTTGGTCTATTATTGTAATCATGTTGTTTTTCCAATCAGTAATAACACATTACTTTTTTATTTTTAAAAAGTAAAGTGTTAGAAATGAAAACAATGTGTTTGAGGGTCAAGCATACTGACAGACCATTGCGACCCATACTAATAAATGACATGTATTAGCCTGAATCACTTTGGACCTATTAGCATTGCCAAACCTTCTTGAACTGCCCATCTTGAAACCTATAGGGGTGTTTGGCATTGCATTTTGGAAGTGATTATGATTGAATAATTAAAATCAGATAACATATGTCACATAGCTAGGTGCAGGAGACAGAGTTATGTTTGGATGTGCGCCTGATGTTTGAAAAAAAAACTAGAAAATATGTAACTTGAAAAAATATGCAATAAATATATAATCACTTTCAAAACGCAATGCCAAACTTCCCCTAAATATCATACTAATTCCAGGTCAGATGTGAATTGCTAGTATGTTTACCAGAGTTGATAGAAGCAGTGCAGCAGCCTGAGAACAAGTTTCTCGGAATGAAGACTTGTCCACTTCACCTTTCTCAGCACTAAAAACAAACTTTTGAAGAAGACGCACAAACTTATTAAGTAAAATTGACCCAAAAGATTCTTTTTTAGGCTGTGGTGCTTGAGGAAAAGCTCCGGATATTAATCTCGAAAGACCACTAGGACTAGGAGAAGGTGCAACTTCAAAGTCATCGTCTGCTTTTTCCATATTCTCATATAACCGTGTCATGCCAGCAATTTCACCAGAATGATTACACTTAACTGTAGCGCTAACAATAGCAGTACTAAGAACTTCAAGATTAAACGACTCCATTAATTTAAGATTTCCTCCCGATGAAGCAGCTGCTGCAGCCATCACTGCTGGAATATTTGCAGTTTTTGCTCCATTCCAGCAATCACTTTTGCCAGTACCTATTCGTATTTCAGATAGAAGTGAAACAACATCTGTTGTGGGCTGTGCCCTTTGCCACACATTTGCTTTACAAAGTTTTTCCTGAAGTATACAACAAAATATTTTAACAGTTTTTCTTATTGTAAAATAACTAAGATCTATTTTTTTTATTAGACGTACCTGAAGAAGACCCTGGCTTGTGCATGGGGCGTGTGATAGTGAAATAATAATCCATTCGCGCACAATTTTTTGGTATAATGCTTTAACGGAAGCTATCCAAGCAGGATCACTAACAACAGCTGAAGGTGGATCATTATTCACAGAGAATAGAAGAAAATCTAGACAAGATGAATTCCACAAGATCTGCAAGCATGTCATTGCATAATTATAGGATTATATATATATATTAAATAAAAACGTTATGAGAAATACGACATTATACCTGTGGAAATGTATCTCTGAGTTGAGACAAGAGTTTAACAGAGACTTCTCGAGTCTGTTCATCTCTTTGAGACAAACTTTTGATGAGAAAACATGCATGGATTGCAAGAGTCGACTCTCTTACATCCATAGCATAACCTGTTTCAAATATTTGATCCTCCTGTACCCATTATAAACACAAATCAGTAATTTTCAAACACTGTCGAGACATAACCATAGCCCAAAAATTAGTGTACCAAGGACATTTTAAGGAATGAATAATAACGCTCAGCAAGTAAACATAAAAATTACCAGCCATGACAATGCTGTCTCGAAAGCACGGTGGACAATGGCCATTAAGCATTGGAAAACAGCAGGCAAGAGATTTGGACTTTTGAGATACTCGAAAGCACAGCTGAAAGCACTCCTGGATGCCGTAGAAGTGGGGCTACAACTAAGTAGTCCACCATTGCTACTGAACCTTATTATTTCCAAAAAAGCAACTGCAAGAAGATAAGTTGCCTTTACTCCTGAAAAGTTTCAGCAATAAATTAGACCATCTTTCTCGAACAAAAGTATGACAATAATTTTACTAAAAACAAATGCTGGCTATCTTGAGAAACATTAGCTGGATTGCTTAGTACATAAAAAAAGATGAAGAAAATGCATGTCTATATACCTGAAATTGTGCTCATTGCATAAACCTCAACACGCCCACCTAAAGCAGCAGAAAGTGCTGATCTTTGGCTTGCAGCAGCTTTTTCATTTCCACTTCCTCTACGACTACCAGGGTTGTGAAGAGCATTAAGTTCCAACTCGTCTTCAAGCCATCTGACCGAGCTAACAACCTGAACAAAATATCATTTTTACAAGACTCGAGTTACTAGAAAATACCATCTTGTCAAAACAATATATACAATGTTTCAAGTAATTGCCAACTCACCAAGGGCGGGGTCCCTTGAGAAATACGTTTGACAGCAGAACACCACTGAGGGTTCCACATGTATGGTCCATTCACAGCTTGAAGAGAAACTGCAGTTGTGCTTCCTGCAGTGTTTGATGGTGTAGCATTTGGCTTTGTTGGAGAAGAATGAATTAGCACTGGGGGTGCTAAACCGAACAGAGCCACATAGAACCATAGGTTACGAAATAACTTTAGAAGTGAAGGCTCAACATCCACTGTTGGATCAAAATCAGAACAAATTTCAGCTACAGCAGGAAGTAATGGCCCAAGAAACTCAGCCCCACAGCTGCAATACAAACAAATACACCTTATTTTTAGATAAACTCACATGCCATATGTTACATGGAACACAATGAAATAACACATACCTTCCACTTTTGGACTCAGCAGCCAAGCCTACGTCTGAGCATAATGATAACAGGCGTTGACGGTAGTCCACCCGCAATTTATCATTTGTAAGGCCTCTAGCTATTGATTCAAATCCTGCAGGAAGAGTCTAGAATTAATTGAACTAGTGAGCATCTATCTTAAGATAATACTATTGTACAAAAACTTATAGCTGTTTCAACAGTTTTTATCTTATATAACAGTTTAGACATCAGCTTACATAAGTTACTCCTTTTATGTTAGGAAAAAGAGTCAACATTGGACTAGAAAGTGTCAAACAGGAACTGAAAAATTTAACTGGTAACAATAAATTTAACTTAAAGAAAATATTAATTACCTCAACACGTTCTGTATTGGCTTCTTCTGGCAACGAATTGCTTTCAGCAGAACCAATGCTAGAGAGTTTACTTAAGTAGCTTCTCATCATTAGCACAATAACTTCACGATACGACTTCTCAAATCCTAAACTTGCCATGCGAGAAGCCGCTTCAATAATCTTCAGTAAATCGGCAAACAAAAACTTATTATGTCATAAAAGAACCAATATTTCAATTAATTTGTAAACATTTAAAGTATTATTAATTGAGATTATACCCGCAGGCGTAGTAAGCCAGGTGTTGAAGCATCACCCTCCTCTAAATTTTCTATGAATAAAGGCAAAATTGTGTCAACAACTTCAGCTTTATTAACTTGCACATTTATCTCCGCAAGCAAGCGAATAACATTCAGTTGTACAATGGGAACAGCCTTTTTCTCGTTAGCATCCTGCAATAATAATTAAAATTGGTAAATACATATCTGTTTCGATAAACCAGGGAGTAAATTCTGATACATGCAAAGCCCTGCCATAAGATTGAATGTTTGATTCTGAAAGGTAATTTGCTGGATTTTCCAATGATATGGACAGTGGAGCACAGCAAAGTTTTGACAGATCATGTAGCACCGAGACTACTTCTAAAAGTTCAAGCGGAATTGGATTCTTATGAGGTATTAGCCTTTTTATGTCGTAACAGCAAGGAAGACAATATGTGTGTTTGTACTGAAGGTATTAGTAACTCTTTTTGAGTTATTAATTTTTAGCTGTTATGCAGGTACAGAAAAGATGCAACCAACCTTTTCCTCATAATCGTTCTGTTCACGAATACTTGTAGCCAATCCCATAATAAATGTATCCACTGGGGCCCGGTCTTTAGTCCATCCATATTCGATTATTTCACAGCTCGTCTTTAAGACACTGTCAAACATAGCTCCTTGGTTCCTTTCCCAAGTCTCAGCCTACTCAAAGTGTCATAATGCAAAGAAACAATTAAACATCTAAACAAAAACCGAACAAGTATAATAACCAATAAACATCTACCTGCGCACATGTGATTAGCACAAGCTGTTTGAACCGAATAAGTAGAACCCTTAGTAGATGACCTCCACGACTAAAAGCAATTTTTGAGATACCATCAAGCAATGAGCTGAAAAGATCTTCACATGTTCTCAACCTACGCCATACTGAGTAGAGACAAGCTTCAGCAGCTTCTACTAACAAAGCAAGAGCTCCGTGCAATAATTTCTTTGATGTCTTCCCCTCTGTATCAGATGTGACATGGCTTCTTACTTTTAACTTAGCAGCAGCCTTGTAAACCGAAAGCTTTAGATTAATTCTCGCTTTCAGCGAGGAACCCTGATCTGTCCAGTCATTCTTCCTTATCTGTCAACAAAACACTAGCTCTAGTACTCAGCTCTTTTTATTTCTCAAATTGTGCATTTGAAGTCGGGCTAATTGCATAAAATGATAACCAACTTTTTTATCCCGTACCAAACTATCAACCTTTTGATAATACTGATTTAAGGTAACAAACTTTTAAAAACTTATTTTAGATAGTAAAAGTCAAAATAATGACATGACAGCTGATGTGTTGGTAAATTTTGACCATATTGACTTTTTCCGTAACCCCGCTACTGAAAATGGTTATGCTAGGTAATTACCTTAGGGGGTGTTTGACAAAGCTTATTTATGTGCTTATTAGCTTATAACGTAATCAAAACACCAAAAGCTTATCCAAACACTTCCCAGAAAGTGCTTGATATCTTTTTAGAGGGTTAAAAAGTGTGTTTTGATAACACACGTTTTAAGGTCTGTTTCCAAAACACATTAAGCTTCTTTCAATAAGCTTAGCTGAACACCACCTAACTAATTTGTTTTCAAACTTTGATTTTATCCGAAACTAAAAGCAGACCATGCATAGTCTGCTTCCCTTTATATGCAATTAGCTCTATTAAACTAATGAATTGCAGCAACTTATACTACTAAGGTGACATTTGTGAACTAAAAAATCGAAGTACTAAATGACGATATTATAAGCTCTTATATACCTTCAGGAAAGACGTCATCAAACGCAGTTGCTCCTTGGTAATAAGGCGTATACGTTCCAAAAGCTTAGTATCAACCTGAACTTTATCAAGTACACGTTCAATCAACTTAAACGCAATCTCTTGCTTCTCCAAATACTCAACCGATTCCTCTAAAAAATACGAAACACCCTTACTCTCCCTAGCACTCGGACTACCCAATCCGTCAATACTATTACCACCACTAGACGAAGCACCTGTATCACTCAACCCCAAAAATGAATCAAGCAACCGCGTCACCAACTTATTTCCATCCAACGGAATAATCTGCGGAAAACTGTCCGCTAACGCAGACAAAAAGGCTCTAGAAATCGGTAAATCAGCCCCCACGTCATCTAGAGCAGCAAACACGATACCTCCCATAAAACCAGCCACATCCGTACTAAAATCTGGATACAACTCCGTCCCTTTCACAACGTATGACAAAAACTCATTATAAAACAACGTGATCCATGCATGGGAATACGACTTAGGCCAAAATGACATACTAAATGACGAAGGAATAGATCTAAGAAACTCTAACACAGTCATGCGAGGCGTGTTGTCCTCGTAGTTAGGACATTGTGAAATGAATCTAGCGGCAGCTAGAATTGCGTTGAGTTGGAAACGTGAGATTCGTGGTGAACCGGAGAGAAGTGATTCGGGCTGTGGACAACGTTCGCATATCCACGTGATTTTGGACGAGTATTGGCTTGGGTTTTTCGAGATCAAATCACATAGCTCGGTTAATGCTTCCATTTTTTTATAGAATATTATTTAGTATGATCCTGTCATATGTGCATGGTGATTATGAGGATAATTGCACATAGTTGTGTGTTTTTTTTGTTTGGTCTTTGTGATTGTGGAAATGAGAATATGGTTCGATGTTGTTTTTCTCCGTCTTTTAGGGTTTGGTTCCGTTTTTGTAGGTGTAAAAGAGTAGCAAGAAAGTGAAACCGTTCATTATCGCCGCGAAGATCCTCTCTTGTTCGATATTAACGACTTGTTTCAATTTGAAATGGACATTTTTTTGCAAAATATTAAGGGGGGTGTTTGTCTAAACTTATGTTTTGGACTTATGCTAGCTTATGTGTTATAAACATTTTACAGCTTAGCCGGGTACTCACGCGTTGCGGCGGCAAGTACTCGTGTGATCATATTTTTTGACGATAGCAATGTTTTTTCGATGCATTGCTTTTAAAGAAAGAAAAAAAATGTCCAACAGAGGTTATTAATTGAAAATTAATTTGTTTTCTTACTTACACATTTAGTAACATGATATAAAGTTTTTATAGCAGGTTGCCTACGTGATTATATGTTTTTCATTATGCTAACTTTACATATGGCTATAACTTAATGGAACAACTTTACCACACAATATTGCTTTAAAAATAGCGGAGAACCCTTGCATCACGATGCAACGACGATATGGAAACGATGGTCAATGATATTGCTAGT
This sequence comes from Chrysanthemum makinoi, assembly GCA_910596185.1. Taxonomy (NCBI): domain Eukaryota; kingdom Viridiplantae; phylum Streptophyta; class Magnoliopsida; order Asterales; family Asteraceae; genus Chrysanthemum; species Chrysanthemum makinoi. Next base: position 232,678,864 of record OU343221.1, read on the forward strand.
CGTTTTGGACGTGTAATATTATATATCGTTTAAACATACATGGTGTTTTAAAATAGCGGTTTTAGCACCATCTAGTGGGGTATATATTGTTAAGTTGTATTGGTAAATGGTGATCCATTGCGTGGTCGAAAAAGGTGATGTCAGAAGTCTGACTACATAAAAGATTGGTTTCTATTATCTGCTTAATGATTTGTAAATTTTATTTAGTGGGTGATTTAAAGAAGAAAGAAAAGATAAGATGATTTACGCGCTATTGTTTTGTACCATGTGGTATATTAAGTGTATTTTTTAGTGAACCGGTATTTTAATATCATTAATGAATTATAAAATATCATTTAGTAGGTGTTTTAAATATATAAATGATAAAATAATTTATGCATTATTGTTTTGTATCATTTTATATATTAATTGTACTTTTGAGTGATGGGGTATTTTAATTATATTATTAATGATTTGTAAATTTTATTAGTGAGTGTTTTAATAAAAAAAAAAGTTAGATGATTTAGGGCATTATTATTTTGTACCAAATGCTATATTAATTGTACTTTTAAGTGAGAGTATTTTAATGATATCATTAATTCTGGCATTACTATACACGAATGTTACAAGTTAATAAGTGTTCAATTTTTAACTTTTCAGCAAACTATTAAAATGGTGGTTACAAGTTTAGCGGGTTACTTTTATTAAAAATGTTTATTGTCTTAAAAAATTTAAAACTTCTTTGTTTAAAATGTCCTAAACACTTTATATAGTAATATAGATAAATAATAAGCTTATAAGCTCATTCTTTGTGTTTGGGTTAGCTTATTAAAGCTAAAGAGGTAAAATGACAAAAAATTACCCCATTAATGCATGCGAAATTCAACATTTCGCCGAATGTCTCTTATTTCACAATAGTTGCTTTCATTATCTTGGTATCTCATCATGATAACCAACTAAGGACCCTTTTAGGATGAAACGTCTTTCATTCATGGATTCAAAATATACTAAATAGACCTCACTATTGTCTCGTCGATTTGCACGAGTCTACGACATTACTTTGATCCTCGGCGATTGATTTAGCTCGTACCAGAAAGTGTTGGGAACAAGTAATTGTTAGACCTTATGTTTTACATGTTTGGCCTTAGCCCATGTTTAGTGGGTTCTAGAATAATCTTATGATGCCTATATATTGTGTTTGATAATTAATAGAATGGAAGCCAATTATTCACTCTAACATGGTATCAGAGCCTTGATCCTATCCCTAACCCTAATTATTATTATTTTTTCCATCTAACCACCACAACCAATTTTCCATGAATTGTTACTTGTCCCCACCACATCCATTCATTAATCAACATAGTATTTTCATTAAGCAAATCGATCCATTATTAACTAGTGTCTTACTCGTCCCCATCACCTCAATAGTTATTATCTTTAAAGTTGACAGAATATTTAGTTTATCCCTTACATATCAATCAGTTACTCTCATTTAACATACAAAAATGATAGGTACAACATTAATACCTACACCGAAGGTCTGTTTTAACTTTGCAAAGGGGTTCTGTCGGTTTGTGAATTCATGCAAGTTTTTGCAGTTAACACATGCGCAAATGGTGGACTTAATAAAGGACCATAATGATTTATTAGTTCAACTTCGGATTTCCTCAACACTAGGCACGATTCATGGGTCCACTGCTAGGCTTGTTTTACTGGTCCATGCTCCACAAGGATTTGGGTCGGCCTAAGTTGCTGGTCCAATACCGAATGCATTTCAGGCCCAACGTCAGTTTACACCAATTGTTGAATCACTTCAGGATCTACTACAGGTGCATTGAACATGGATACATGTGTTTCTTCTCACCTTAACTCATTTGTTAATTCTCTTCATAATATTTTTAATAAACGTATGTATCCATTTGTCAATGCTGGTGATGGTAAGTCTATTCCCGTTACCAACACAGGCCATAGCATCTTGCCAACTCCTCATAAACGTCTTCATTTAAATAACATCCTCATAACTCCTAACATTGTTAAAAGCCTAATTTATGTTCATCAGTTTGTTCGTGTTAATAGGTGTATTGTTGAATTTGATGAATTTGGTTTTTCTATTAAGGATTACTTGACCCGTCGGGTTATTCTCTAGTGTGATAGTATGGGTGATCTTTTTCCTGTTATGAATCATTCCCCAATCCCACAAGTTTTTCTTGCGAGTCAACACACGTGGCACCAACGACTTGGACATCCAAGAAGTGACGTGTTACGTAGTCTTTTTTCTCGTAATTTCATTTTTTGTAATAAAACGAATCCTCCAGATACTTGTCATGCTTATCAGCTTGGCAAACACGTGAGGCTTCCTTTTCTCGTTCTCAAACTCTTGTTAGGTCCGCTTTTGATATTGTTCACTCAGATTTGTGAACTTCCCTAATTTCGAGTCTTACGGGTTTTAAATATTATGTCTTGTTCTTAGATTATTATTCTTATTCTTTGTGGGTTTATCCTTTGCTTAATAAGTCGGATGTTTTGTCTATATTTATTTTGTTTCGTAATTTTGTTAATAATCAATTCAAATGTGAGATTAAGTCATTTGAATGTGACCATGGTGGTGAATTTGATAATCACGCTTTTCATAAATTATTTGCTAGTAAAGGCATTCAATTTCATTTTTCATGCTCTAAAACGTCCTAACAAAATGTCAAGTCTGAACGTATGATACACACTATTAATGAAAAATTTCGGACCTTACTCTTTCAAGCTCACATCCCTCCTCATTTTTGGGTCGAAGCACTTAATATGGCTACTCACCTTCTTAATATTTTACATTCGAGTGTTGTTGACAATGAGGTACTAATAACATCAAATAATCCTTATTTTTAAGTGTCAATTTCCCCCGATTATGCTCATATTTTATGTTGTTTATATGGATTTATACCCTTATTCCTTTATATTTCATTTCCATGTAATATATGAGCATAGGAGCTTAGAGATGCGGTTTTGGAGATATACTTAATGATTTATACCTTAGTATGCTTTTATGGAAGAAGCTACGGCGTAATTCTCACTCTCAATTACGTCGTAGCTAGGATTACGTTTATTAAGACCAAGTCAACATTAGTTATGGTGTAACTATCAACTTAAGTTACGCCGTAACTATTTAGGTCATGTGGAATTTTGCGCCTCCATTAGTTACGCCGTAACCTCCAGGATGGGTTACGACGTAACTTGCACTACGAGAGTTTTGATGGGATCTTTGAAGATTACGGCGTAGTCAATTATTAAGTTTACGACGGAGCTTACGGAATTACGGCGTAACTATTCTTAAGGTTACGCCGTAATCATCACTACGAGACTTGATATTTGAAGATATTTAAGTTACGGCATAACCACATTATTAGGTTACGCCGTAACTATGATCGGGCCTATAAATACAAGCCATAAAATCTGCATTATTCATCATTCACTCACCACACAAAAGTAGAGAGCGTGAAGAGGGTTCCAAAGGCAGATCATACTCAACATACGGAGCTATTTCCAAGGGAGAAATCACACCATATCATCAATAAGCTTTAGCGATTTCTATTTCATTACACTTTAATTCGTGTCTTCATTCATTATGTTAAACATTAAGTTGATTTTGTGTTTTAATATGATCGGCTAAGCACCTTTTGGTGCTAGCCTAGTTATGATTCCTTGATTGTGTTGTTTATATTTTCGCGCTTCTATTATTGTTTCTAGTGTATGCATGCATAGTTCGTTGGTAGTTACCCTAGCTTCAGTAGTGTTAAGTTGCGGTTGTATTTACTTGCTATTCTTATCAACCCACTCTACCTACTTCCTTAGGGTTCTTTGGTCAATTCTCATTGACCAAAGGACTATCAATCCTTCTTGTGTGAATTGACCAAAGGATCACCATTCGGAAGGAGGAACTTAAGAATTTAGGGATGTGTGTCTAAGATGCTAGAGCCCGGGAACACATTGTTTTGAATCTTGCATGTAGTGTAGTTAATGACTTAGCTTAGGTTGCTATAGATCCCCGTCACCCCAAAAGGTAAGCCTTTGATTTCGGGTAGGAACCTTTGTCTAATAGGCTATGACGAATTAACCAAAGGAGTCTAGCGAATTGAACCCCCACTTGAAGCTATATGAAGTAATAATTAGAAAACATAGACATAACATGATAGGATGAATAATTAGGTCAGCACACTTTATCTCTATTGTTTACAACCTCATTTAATTTCCGCATTTTATTTCTCGTTTTTTAGTATAATTAATCTTCCAACTTAAATCTCTTTAAAAACCATGACACTAGACTTAATTAGGATCCAAAACTACATAGCACTTGGGAACGACCTTGGCTTTACCACCTTCTATACGACGCACGACCGGGTTCACTGCTCGTTAGTGCAATAGTTAGACCTTAGGTAGATGAGACCTTATAAATTTAAATCCTGGTCGAAAATCCTGCATCAAAATTTTAGCGCTGCTGCCGGGGAGCTATTTTAGGATTTTTTTTAAGTCTTTTATTTTTGTTTATTCATTTTTTGTTTTTCTCACAATCTACTTTCAGTTTCAGATACTATGGCAGTTGTGGACATCAAAAACCTCACTCTCGAGGAATACCTCGCAATGACTCGGGATGAGCAAGGGTCGGGGCTTGTTAGGACTGCTATTGGAGCGGATATATAGTTCGAGATAAAGCGACAATTCATGAGGGAGCTACGATCAAATCCCTTTTCCGGAAGCATTACCGATGATGCTTACGAGCATGTGGAAAATGTGGAGTACATTGTTAGCCTCTTTAATGTTTCAGGAGTCTCGAATGATGTTGTTATGCTTCGAGTGTTTCCTATTACACTCACTGGAGCCGCGAAAAGATGGATCGATAGATTGCCCGCCAGGGCAGTTAATACATGGGCTCTCCTCAAGAGATATTTCATTCAAAGATATTGTCCTCCTTCAAAGACGACAAAACAGCTCAAGGAGATCCATAACTTTAGACAAGAAGGTGATGAGATGTTGTACCAAGCTTGGAAAAGATACAACGATCTCCTTTACAAATGCCCTACTCATGACCTTAACAACCAGCAAAAGGTCAATATCTTCTACAAAGGCATCAACATTGCTACAAGACAGATGCTCGACTCTCAGGGGCCGATCCTTGGGATGACTCATATTCAAGCCTTAGAGGCTATTCAAAACATGGCTAACCACTCTAAGTGGCATGACGGAGGAAGCAGTAGAAGCATGGGCGGAAATATGGATAGCCTTGCAGCCATAACCATTAAACTTGAGAGTCTTGGCAGGGACATGAAAAAATTGAAGGAAAATATGCATGTTATACAAGTGGGTTGCGATACTTGCAAAGGTGCTCACCTTTCCAAAGATTGCCTACTTAAGGAAGATGTCAAGAGGGTTGAAGAAGTGAAATATGGCGATACTAATAGGCCATTTCGTGGATATGGGAGTAATGGAGCTAAATACCGAGCCGGACCTCTAGGGTACTACACAAGGATTAACAACAAACCTCCTGAACCTAGTCTTGAAGAATTGGTTCATAAGCATATCGAAGAATTTGCAAGGAAAAACAACAGGTTTAAGGAATGGATGATCAAGGTAAAAGAGGACACGAACATGAACTTACGAAATCAAGATGTCGCGATCAAAAACTTAGAAACTCAAATTGGACAGCTTGCTAAAGATTTCGAAGCTATGGGAGATGAAGCTGCTTCCATAACATGCAAGGCTGTTTTCGCACAAGATGAATAGGAGGAAGCGCAACATACCTCAACAATCACAAATGACCTTTATGGAATAAATTACATGCAAGAGGATGATGAATTTGAACATGACGAGAATTTGCCATGCCAACTTCCTAAAAAGGAGCTTTATCCGAGAAACTTTCTATTGCCCTGCACCATTGGTAATTTTAAAATTCCTGTTTTAGCTGATTTAGGAGCTGGGGCTAACCTTATTTCATATTCATTGTTTGATGTTTTAAAACTAACCAATCTTAAAGAAACAATAATGATGATTGAAATGGCTGACACTACTAAGGCGGTACCTAGGGGAATTGTTGATAACGTGTTGCTTAAAATTGGTAAATTCTTTTTTCCCATCGATTGTGTGGTTATCGACACGGGCGAACGGCAACATAATAACTTAATTGTAGGAATACCATTTTTAGCAACATGTCACGCTCATATAAAGGTTTTTGAAAAATAAATTTCTTTAGGAGTAGAGGGAACGAATTACTTTTGATATGAATGATCGATTGAACCTCATCCTGAATCTTCCAATGAAATTAACGTTGTTAAGACGCCCTATAAACCTTTGTACCCCTTTAATAGTAATGTCAATTTATCCTTAAATGATTCACCTTTATGTATAGAGATTGGGTCTAACAAAAATGAAAAAGATGTTGAAAGTTATAAGCAGGAACAGGGAGGAATTAATCAGATCAAGGACGTAGTTTTAAATAAAGGAGTTCCTGTTTTGACCAAACATTATTGCAATCCGGTAATTATTGTGAACAATGAAACTATGCAGGCATGGCCCACATGTAATCCATTTTGCAACAATTGTAATGGGGTGATAATGGAAAATTAGAAGAAGGTCAGAAAATCAAAGTGGAATGGATATGTTTCCATGGGTTAGAAAGATGAGATATCGAGTTTGGGAATCTATCTTTCCAAGATTGGTATAAAAGTAGATATGGGAAGGCTATTGTTAACACGTATCTGACCAAAATATTCAAGAGCGACTACGACAAGTATCGCATTCAACATGAGGAGTTCTTTGATAACGGTTCAATTGAGAATAAAATCACCGGTAATGATGATTCTCAAAGTAAGAAGTTTGAAGAAGACGAATATGGAAAGCCATGTTTATCATTCAACGAATGGCTTGCGCATAGGTTTGGTACCTCAAGGGTTGGCAATACGGTTAGGAAAAAGGTTTTTATCGAGTGGATGATTGATTGCTACCCGGAAGGAGGTGAAACTGGGAAAAATTACAGCATGATAGAGGGTTTATTGAACACCACATTTGGTGGTGGTTGACATAAAGCGTCATGGATTTTAGTCTAACTTAAAGACTCATTAATAAACAAAAGTGATCTTTCGGGAGACAAGCCGAATTATCCCTCTCCATTTATGTTTTATTTAGTATTGTTGGGTTTTGTGCTTTTGTTTTAACATTTTTGCAGGAATTTGAGTTTAAAGTATGAAATTTAGGGGCACTTGGATTTCATCTTGTTAGCTAGTTTCGGCGTAGCTTTTCACTTAGGTTACGCCGTAACCGTTCTTCAATAGCAGTTCACTCCAGGTTTCAACTAGTTGCGGCGTAACTCCCCTCTATTATTACGCCGTAACCTGTCTTCAGAATAGAAGATTTCCAGGTTCAACCAATTACGGCGTAACTCATTTATTTGGTTACGACGTAATTCATTCTGCAACTTAAAATTTTATTTTTAATATTTGCACAATAACCTTGTATTAGTTTTAAATGAACTTTGTGGATATATTCGTTGTAAGCCCTCACGAGACTTCAATCGTCCACTTGGGACACCAAGTGGTTTAAAAGGCTTGTTGCATGCGCTAAATGCAACCGTGATTACTACGAAAGTGAGTTAGGTTTTATTTGTTTTTCTTTATTTTTTTCCTTTTTATTTTAGAATTATGCTTATCGGTAGTTTGTGATTTCAAGGATCGAAGTTTGCTCATGGATACTTAACGAAGACCTAATTATTTAACGTGGGCCTTCTCTCATTTTAGGAGTAAATTTCAGGGAAGTTCTCACTCTAATTCTACTTTCTCTTCACCTTTATTTCATATTTAGTACAAAAGGGACTTTGTACATCTCAAGTGGGGGGACAGAAGTAGAATTATTAATTGAACTTATTTGCCCTCGTTTTTCTAGTTTATTTTGAAAAATTATGCTATTTTTAAATTTTTGACATGTTTTTCTTAACCTAACTAGATTAGACCTTAGCCGAGCACACTATAACCCTTGATTTCCATGGTGAGATTTAGTCTATCCGTTTCCACTTAGTTACCCAAATCCACCAAATTATGAAAAATGCGCTGGTAGCTTGTAAGCTTTAGAACTTGGCCTTTGCATCATTTCGAGACCATAAACGAGGTGTGTCGAGTTAGTTTGATATATATGGAATAATCCTTCGAGAAGGCAATATTTTATGATTATCACCCAAATAGCCTATATATGTGTGTTTATCGATTAGTCACCTCGACTATTCAACCCCCGTGTTAAACCCTTTTGTTGCACTCATCTTTAGTACAAGATACCCTTAGATACACCCTTTTGAGCCATTCTTTTCATTTCATTCCCTTATCATGTTTATTTCATTACACCTACTCACCTTAGCCGACCGGGTAGTCTTAATTTTTGGTCGGGACGTCACTGTTTGCCCAAGTTCGAGGTTTGAATAGAGAGGTTCGGGAATCATGCCTACGTCAAAGACATACATTTGAAGATTATTGAAGACCCCCCATATTATCCATATATGTTCATCTCAAGTGGGGGGTGTTTATCTTTTTTATTGTAATAGTTATGATTAAAATAAATTATTATTGTTTATTAATTTATGTTATTAAAAGTGCAATGTTATAAGCACTTTGTTATGAGCTTAATAGATATTAGCATCGAGGAGGCCACCTCGGTCACATTTGAAGATTTTGAGTTGGTGACGTTGTTACACCAACATTCTGAAGAACATGTAATGTGCTCATCATAACGTCCGCTAATGGCACATTTACTTGATACATCATGATCCGGTTTCTTCATCTTGAAGCTTAAACTTTGGATGGACGGTGGGCGGTGATAACTTAGTTATAGGTTAAGACTATTTGTTTGTTATTTTTCATTTTACACATTTTATTTCGCGTGTCTTATCCTAACCTTTAGTCGTGAAGCGTGTCTAGGTGATGAAGCGAGCAATCATCGGTGTCTTGGCCATGGATTTGGTCATGTATCATTGATTTTGTTCACTTTGCCGTGACACGTTAGTAATGACATTTCACCCTTAACCTCATATTGTGTTCACTCATATTGCCTTCAAAATTGTTTAGACCTTAACTCTAGTGGTGGAGATTTGTGTAACCGCCAAGCTTATGATAGAATACATGCTATGATTGTCCATTGAGTGATCACCCCAAAATTGACACTTAGATTAGAGAGATAGTATGAGTGTTTGTTCCTGTTTTGTAAGGTGTTCGGCTTTAATTTATTCTAGCATAAGGAATTTTTAATCTCATATCTTCCAGGTAATTTGGGGGATATCTTTTTAGAAATTATTCTAATAAGGTCTACTTGAGGGCAAGTAGAGTTCAAGTGGGGGGATATTTGATAACATCAAATAATCCTGATTTTCAAGTGTCAATTTCCCCCGATTATGCTCATATTTTTTGTTGTTTATATGAATTTATACTCTTATTCCTTTATATTTCGTTTCCAGGTAATATATGAACATAGGAGCTAAGAGACGCGGTTTTCGAGATATACTTAATTATTATACCTTAGTATGCTTTTATGGAAGAAGCTACGACGTAACTCTCACTCTCAAATACGCCATAGCTAGGATTACGTTTATGAAGACCAAGTCAACATCAGTTACGGCGTAACTATCAACTCAATTTACGCCATAACTATCTAGGTCATGTGGAATTTCGCGCCTCCATCAGTTATGCTGTAACCTCCGACGTAACTTGCACTACGAGAGTTCTGATTGGATCTTTGAAGATTACGGCGTACTCAATTATTAAGTTTACGACGGAGCTTACGGAATTACGGCGTAACTATTCTTAAGGTAACGCCGTAATCATCACTACGAGACTTGATATTTTAAGATATTTAAGTTATGGCATAACCACATTATTAGGTTACGCCATAACTATGATCGGGCCTATGAATACAAGCCCTAAAATCTGCATTATTCATCATTCACTCACCACACAAAAGCAGAGAATGTGAAGAAGGTTCCAAAGGTAGATCATACTCAGCATACGGAGCTATTTCCAATGGAGTAATCACACCATATCATCGCTAAGCTTTAGCGATTTCTATTTCATTACACTTTAATTCATGTCTTCATTCATTATGTTAAACATTGAATTGATTGTGTGTTTTAATATGATCGGCTAAGCACCTTTGGTGCTAGCCTAGTTATGATTCCTTGATTGTGTTGTTTATGTTTTCGCGCTTCTATTATTATTTCTAGTGTATGCATGCATAGTTCGTTGGTAGTTACCCTAGCTTTGGTAGTTTTAAGTTGCGGTCATATTTACTTGCTTAGGAAAATTGACCAAAGGACCCTAGGGAAGTAGGTAGATAGGGTTGATAAGAATTGACCAAAGGACTATCAATCCCTCTTGTGCGAATTGAGCAAAGGATCATTGTTCGAAAGGAAGAACGTAAGAAGTTAGGGATGTGTGTTTAAGATGCTAGCGCCCGGGAACACATTGTTTTGAATCTTGCATGTAGGGTACTTAATAACTTAGCTTAGGTTGCTAGAGATCCCCGTCACCCCAAAGGGTAAGCCTTTGATTTCGGGTAGGAACCTTTGTCTAATAGGCTATGACGAATTGACCAAAAGAGTCTAGCGAATTGAACCCCCACTTGAAGCTATAGGAAGTAATAATTAGAAAATATAGACATAACATGATAAGATGAATAATTAGGTTAGCACACTCTCTCCATTGTTCACAACCTCATTTTATTTCCGCATTTTATTTCTCGTTTTTTAGTATAGTTACTTCCAACTTAAATCTCTTTAAAAACCGTGACATTAGACTTAATTAGGATCCAAACTACATAGCTCTTGGGAACGACCTCGACTTTACCACCTTCTATATGCACGACGACCGGGTTCACTTCTCGTTAGTGCAATAGGTAGACCTTAGGTAGACGAGACCTTATAAATTTAAATCCTGGTCGGAAATCCTGCATTAGGTACCTCACACACGTTTACTTGGAACCAAACCGGATTATTTACTTTTGCTTGTTTTTGGTTGTTTATGTTACCCCCACTTATATGCGAATAATAAGCTAGAACCTTGTGCGACACCTTTAATAATTTTGGGTTATCCGGTTAATCATCGTGGCTATCGATGCTTAGATTTGAGCACCAATAAAATCTTTCTTTCATGACATATTACATTTGATGAAAAAGTTGCTCCGTTTGGTTCAATGATGGCAAGTACACCATTCTCTTACACATTTTTGGACCCACCCCCTAATATAACTAGTCATACTATCCTTACTACACCCATTACTTCACGTGTACCCTGGTCCCACTTGATTCATGATGACATCAAATAAGGACTAATATTATGCATCATTTATCCCATAATTATTACTCATTTTATGTTATTTATGTAAGATATGATACTTAATTTCTTAGTTTTGTTAATTGCAGTAAATAACGGAGCAATTGATGAAAGTTAAGTAAATGACGTGATTTGGAGCTAAAACAAAGATATCAATCTAAGTTCCACAATGTAGAGACCCAATAAGCCATATTCATTACATGGATAAGGCGTATTCATTTCAAGACTTCATCAAATCCATAGATCGTGAAAGGCACCAATACGCATAGCCAATATGCTCAATACGCCGTGTCCACTGGCGTTCATACAAATCCTATAATATTTTAATTGTGGGGCCTACGCAAATATTGCCCGATATGCCGTATTGAAGGAGCTCAATATGCCGTATCGACCTGATTTCAGAGACTATATAAAGAAAACCCTATTTACGAATTCTACACAGCTTTATAACACAAGACTCGGTTACCAGACAATTTTTGAAGGCAAGAAGGTTTTGCAAACTCAATCATTGATTAAGAGAACTCTTTGTAATGTAGTTTCATCATATAATCATTCGGTTAGCGTATAGTATTCACTATGTTTCATACTCTATACTTTTTGATTATCTTTGTATCTTTTGTTTCTGAGATTATGGGCTAACACCCTTAAGTGTTAGCCAAGTTTATGAAGGTTATGTGTTATTAGTTTGTTTTACATCAATTTCAAGTTTATAAAGGTTATGTGTTATTAGTTTGTTTTACATCAATTTCTAGTTTACCTCGTTGGATATTGTTTATGTTTATCGCACTACTCATTTATTTGCTTGTTATTTGTTATTATTGTAACTAGATCTTTGGAATTTAACTTAAATTCTGTAACTTTAATAGGTTAATTAAATTATAAACCTTAGATATGTATCATGATAAATGAATGTTTGTAACAAATCGGTTATGGCCTAGGGTGACTAAGTCGGGAAGAGTCCTAGGTAGGTTCCTTTAATCATGACTAATGAGTTTATATTAGATAGATAACAATTGAATAAGGCAAATAAGTTGGTAAAATATAATTATAGATAAATTAATAGTAGTTGAAGTACATTATGCAAGCTTCATTAATGGTGACAACATTAACCTTCGTTAGAGCCTAGGATTAAGGGAGAAGATCTACCTTATTTACATTAGCAAATCACCAACGAGGGTCAGTAATTAACTAGAATCATTGCGCTTGTAAAGCATATTAAGAACACGTAATTAGAATAGACTTGGCTAGCACGTTGTACCTAATAATGATTTAGTGCCTTTTTACTTCTATCGTTTTATTTTGTGCTATTTAGTTTATTTAATTGCTTTAGTAGTTTAATTAGAAAACAAACTCGTGATAGTCTCTTAGGCAACCACACCCCCCCTGGTGTTATTTTAAGTTTATTAAATAATTAGAATACCTTTAGGGTTAGTTAATTAGTAAATCGCTCCCGACGAACGACTCGTACTTACCCACATATCTACATTGTTCGGGTACACTGCTCGTTAGTGCTAGTCTATAGGTTAGTTCGACAAAATATAAATATTAAAACATGGTAGAAAATATAGACCTATAAAAGCACATCAAGTTTATGGCACCGCTGCCCAAGAGTGAATTTTAACTTTTTACTAGTTTTATTGGTATTTTTTGTGTATTTAGTTAGTTTGTGTTTCATTTTGTGTGTTTAATTTGTTTTTAAGTGTGTTTGTTTGTTTTTCTATTTCATTGTTGTTGTCTGTTGTCTGATATCTGTTAAAATTAACTGATACGGCATATTCCCTCATCTGGATATGGTGTATTGATTTCCGAGACTTATACTGCGTATTCATATTAATTATTCAAATATGACGTATCCGATTTATTGAATACGGCGTATTCTGTTTACAAACTTAACTTTCAAATTTATACAAATACGACGTATCCATTTTTGTGAATACAACATTTTTTTTTATAAATAGAACTGAGTATTTAATTTAAATACGACGTATTGAATTTATTCTATACTGCGTACTGACTTTTATACAGATTGAAACAACGTATTTAAATTTTATAGCAATAAAGAGTATTCATTAATCTGAATATGACGTATTGATTATCTGTAATAGCAAAAATTTCCTTTTCTCGCTTCAATTTACTTCACAGATTTTTGTTTTGATTTTCAGATACGATGACAGGGTTTGAGCTAAGATATCAAGATTATAGGCTAAGCATTGACGAAATATTAGCTAAGTTCGTTAATGAAAGTATGAAGGAACATAAAGAATTCAAAGTGTTTCTTAACGAATTTAGAACTTGCAGTGAGATCTTGTTGAAGGAACAAAGAAATATCATGAGTGGGCTGGAGGATAAGGTAAGCGAGTTACCAGGAGTTTTTTATAATGTGCTAACTATGAAAAATGATATGAACGCAGTAACAACAAGGAGCGGAAAAACAATTAATGAGGTGACTCCTACGACGAAAGCAGACAGTGATGTTGATACTGAAAAACTTAAGGAACCTCGAAATATTGATATGGATAAACCGCCCGAGATTGTTATTGAAAGAGAAACACATGTTATTCAAGAGTAAGTCAATAAACCACCCTTTGTGGAACCTTACAAACCACCCGGACCATTCCCTAGCCAGTTAAAAAAAGAAAAAGAAGAAGCTCAACAAAGGAAGTTTTTGGCAAATTTACGTCAACTTCACATCATCATTCCATTCATCGAAGACCTCGTCCAAATGCCAAAAGACGCTAATTATATAAGGATTTATTGACAAATAAATCTAAGCTAGAGGAAGCATGTATGGTAATGATGAAAGTGCCCTTCTATTGAAAGTATATGAAAGCGCTCCTCTAGTGAAAAATAATTAAATTAACATCACAATGGTGTAATTAATGTAGGTTAACGGTTTACGATTTTTGAGATATGTAACTTTTATAAAAAAAGAGGTGAAAGTGAGTTTTAATTAATAATATTAATTAATCACCTCATTTTTTTCTTTGTAAAATGAGTGGCTGAAAATTTGTCCATCAGTATGAAAAAAATAATTGTTTCTAATTGAACTTTTCTCCCTAGATTAGACATAGGGGTGGAAACGAGCCGAGCCGAGCCGAGCCCGAGTATGCCAGAGTTCAAGCTCAGCTCGCTTATATTTTAGAAAGCTCGAGCTCGACTCGGTTCGAGCCTTAAGATTTGAGCTCGAGCTCAGCTCGTGTTATGATATATAAAGCTCGAGTTCGGCTCGTTTATGATGCGCTTATATAAAGCTCGAGCTCGGCTCGTGTTTTTAGCTCGTTAGTGAGGTTGTTAGTTATTTTAGATACTATATATGCATACATATACGTTTATATGTGTTATATCTTTTATATAATAAAACAAAACCCCTAGTGGGAATTTTTCATTTCAAAAAAATCAAACCATACCTTATTAGGTAATAATTAAATTATTAGTATTACTTTTTTTTAAAGATTTTGAATAAAAAAGCTTAAAATTTTCCAAATTTGACAAAAATTATAATTATAAATCGTTTTTGATGAAAAGTAAGTGCAAAATCATATGTGTCAAAAATATAAAAAAGGAAAACTTTAAAAGGATGGGGAAAATATACAATATCTTTAGGGGTTAAAACAAAAGTTAAGAAAAACAGAACTACAACCAAATTTTCTCCAAAATCCTTTACCTTCGGGTTCCGGGATTTCTTTCATCACATCTAAAAAAAAAAAAAACCCTAACTTTACCTATGCAAAATTGGACTCAT
Source organism: Chrysanthemum makinoi (assembly GCA_910596185.1). Taxonomy (NCBI): domain Eukaryota; kingdom Viridiplantae; phylum Streptophyta; class Magnoliopsida; order Asterales; family Asteraceae; genus Chrysanthemum; species Chrysanthemum makinoi. Next base: position 232,693,927 of record OU343221.1, read on the forward strand.
CAAGTATCACGTTTGTGAAAACTCGATCGATCAAGGAGGTTTAATGGTGTCAAAAAAACAAATTAAAATCAAACGAAAAAACTATACAGGATGCTTGATTTCGGTAAGATTTATCTTTTAAAGTTTATCAATTTCAATAGCTAAATGTTTACAATCCTATGTGTAGTAAAGATTGAAACTTTTCTAGATTTTACGATATAATTATTCAAGAAGTATATAATCGATTTCAAAGGTAGTTATATTAGACTTTCTTAATGAACTATTTCTAGGTTTTTGTTACAGGTGGTGTTGATGCTTATTCGTGGCTTCACAAAGGAGGTACAACCGTACAATTTCTTAATTTACTTTGTAATGTTAAAAATTTCGCAATACATTGTTTTTTTTCAATGTGTGTTTGAGATTAGATTTTACGTTTGCTTATATGAAGGTTGTGATTTTAATGGATTTTGTAAGTGTTCTTTTTAAACTTTTACTCTTTATAGCTTAACTAATCATGAGTTTATATTCTAAAATGGTTTGTACTTTTTTTGTAAATTTTGTTTAGGGGAAAATTTTTTGTTTCACATTGGGGAAAAAATTAGTCTTTGATAAGCAATGAACCGGATTTGGGTCCAACTTAGTTTTTTCTTTTTTAGGCATAACTTTCTTTTTGTTGTTGATTAATTTTATAAATCTAATCGGGATACCATCTTTGTACATTAATTTGATTTTCACATGTTATATGCAGGTACCAACATTATCTCACAAAGTATAAAATGTGCAACTCACATTATATAATCAAACCGTAAATGTGCTATAAAGTTATTGGTAAGCAATGCGATGTTGGTTCTTTTTTTCTTTGGCCAGGTTAGCATTTAGTTGCGATGTGAGTTGATGTTGGTGCTTCTTCTTTGTTCTTTGGTCAGGTTCCTTGGAAAACATGGATGCGAGGAGCGAATATGCCTTGAAATTGTGACATAAATTGAAGAGCAATGTGCTGAGGTGAGTACCAATTATTTGAACCTACATGTTAACTAATATTCTAACTGTTATTCTATCTTTAATGAATGTTAGGTTGTTATACCATATAAGCAGATCCTTTTATAGTTACATGGAACTAATACTACTACATGAGTATTCTTATGTTATAAATTGTTGCAGTTGTGTTTGACTAAAGGAGCAATAGTAGAGGTCAAAAGTATTTATGAAGCTAAGATATTGGGTCAAAGCATGTTACTACTTGATAAATAAGTTGTTGATGATATGCTGATATTTTCTTTCTAAATTGTACCATGCTTATAATTATTTTATATAAAAAGGATAATCATATTATGTTACTCATTACCTAATCATTTAAAATTTAAGAAACAATTTCGCAACAAAACTGATCATCTAACAGTAAAATTATATTATGTTGTGTCTATGTTATTTATGGCTTCTCTAAACAAGTTAATAGGTAGGGAATTAGGGACCACACTAAATTAACACACCTTTCCATTTCAACAAGTTCATTAACTAATTGAGTTCTCGTGCACCATTTTGGTTCTTGGGAAAACGGGTGTTGGGAAAAGTACGACTGTTAGTTCAATATTTGATGAAGTTAAGTTTGGAACCGATGCTTTTCAACTGGGAACTAAGAAGGTTCAGGATGTTGCAGGAACTATGCAGGGTATTAAGGTTCGTGTTATTGACCACCAGCCTTCTTCCTTCATGGGCTGATCGAAGAAATAATGATCAAATTCTTCACTCAGTAAAAGTGTGTACTCAAAAATCACCTCCAGATATTGTTTTGTATTTCTCATTAGACATGCAGTGTGGGGATGATATGCCACTTTTACGGACTAATAACCAATATATTTGGTCAATCTATTTGGTTTAAGGCAATTGTGGTCATGACCCATGCTGCATCTGCACCGCCTGTAGGTCCAAAAGACCATGAAGAAAGGCGAAGTTCCTAACTATGCATTTGGTTCAACCGAAGCACATCAAAAGTCTGCTATATTTCTAGCAAAATCTACTGTGTATTATGATGTCGAGTTGGTTTTATTTGAAAAGGTATATGCATGCAAAAGTCACGATCTTTTTATTTATCATGAAAACTTTGAGAGTGTAAATAGTTGAAATAATGTAAACGTTTTTATCGTAGGAAAAAGACTCGGGCGAGCTAACTACACCAGAAAAGATTGAAACATGTTGGAGAAAGAAAAAAGGGAATACCATTTTCAAGAAACAACACGAGAGGGCTTCAAAGAGATGCAAGAAGGTAAACGAGTGTTGGTACAATACTACCCTTTGCTAAATCTTAAGGCATGGGGGGTGTTTGGCTTTGCCTTATGAAACTAATTATCTCAGACAAATCAGTTTCATGCCTGTTGATTGGGTGGTTGAAATATCAGCATTACAACCACTACTTACCATACTTATTTATCCATGTTTGTTAATAGTACTACTTTTGGAATATAACTACTGGAATATATACGTCATTTTTTTACAAAGATTGTGTACAAAATTTTTATCTCACATCAGTAAATGAGAAACCTTTGCAGGGGCGGACCTATGTATTAGGTACGGGGTGGCGGCCCCCTCCATTGCTAGCCAAAAAAGTTCCGATGTTAGTGTAATTTTTTTTTAATTTTGACCTTTTTGTGAAAGTGCACCCTCAAAACTCAATTGCCCCCCACCAACATAATAAAACACAACATTCAACACTTTAAAACTTTGTAAATCCTCAATCTCTAAGCAATAATACTCGATTTATCATTTTAAATCTAATTTTTTCATCCGCATTTTGCTGCTATCGTCAAAACAAAACAAAATTTGCCCCTCGGATTTTTCTGGGTCCGCCACTGAACCTTTGATGTGTTCATAAGCAAGAATGTGGTTCCTTATACCAACCTTGTTCAGAAATCATCGTGCTGAGATTGTGTAAGCTTGAAAAATAAAAAGTTATGAATCTTTCTTTAGACTTGACACAGCCGTATCCAACATAAAATATTCAAACTGAAAGCTATAAAATAATGGAGTTGACTTATTTATTTGAGTAAAAAAGAAGTTTGACTTATTTATTTGAGTTAAAAAAGTTTGAAATATTATGGGATGTTTGGGAAACTAATCTAAATAAATGCCTTTTAATATACTAAAAAACATCAAGAATGTCAAATTCAAATTGCTTACCGATTATATCTGTTTGAAAGCATGTACTTACTAATCCGTTGATTTAGATTTTATTTTCTACAACGGCTCAAGTCACAAAACTTAGCGAATATGGGAACAAGCTCTCAAGACACTTCATTCCCTAGAACTTACATTATCATTTAATAAATCTGGACGGTCCAGTTTGTGACTTCGGGTATTGGACAGATGGTTCGTGAATTTGGGCCATTGATGTCAGAACATGCCATTGCACATGTATGCTAGATTATATGCAATTTATTTTTGAATTTACATAATCGGATAATTGGTTTCCATGGACATCTAAGATTTTTTTATTTTGGTTGGCAGGGTTATAAAGATAAACTAAGTTATGATAGGTTCCATGGTGGTGATGACTTAATAGCATGCATGGTTTGAGAGATGAAGAAGCTTTAATATAATTTGTAAGTTTTATATCATTTGTTTAGGCATAGGATTCAAGATCAAAATGGGTGGTGCTGCTGATTTGATTTTAGTGGCACACTATTGATCTTTTTGTGTGTATTTTCAGTTTATTGTGCGGAAAAGAAAGTTTTAGCTATGACACATAACGATGATGGTAATCAAATCTGGTCTTTAGCTCCATAATATTAGACTAACCCTTTGAATATTCACATAAAAGTAAAGTAACGCCCAAATGCCGTCTTAGGGTTATGGGTACAATACCGTTTCCGGTGTATGGGGGAGGTTAAGATGTAGACAGCCTTACCCCTACTTAAGGTAGAGAGGCTGCTCCGGTTCTAAAGGTAGAAAGGACCTCCGGCCTTTTGTAGGGAGTGAGGATCGAACCCCTTTGAATATTCACATGTTTTAGATATATATAATTCCAGGTTATTGGTTTACAAGTTCATCACATTCCTCTTTTTTAATTAATGCATCTTTATGGTGATTTTGTTATAACTTTCCATTTTCTATCAACATTTTCTAAGAATCTTTTTTTTTGGTTGTTGGTAAAGCTAAGATATACTTGCTTCCTTTGATGCTTGGGAACCTTTGGGGTCATCCGATAACATTGGAATACCATATACTTTCTTCATTTGATGTTAAGTAAAAACTGTTTATGAGTGTATTATGTAGATATGGATCGTTTATAGTTTTTTTTATTATGTCTTTAATGGTACCTTGCCTCTTCACTGTCGAAAATTGTTAATTAATCGATATATACTACACATAAATGAAGTTGAAGAAAGTCGGTAGACGAATACCAAATGTATAATCATTGGCACCATACAATTTATTCACTCTCAAATATGTGCGTGAAGACTGTGATATATTTTTCATTGAAATGATATATATGATATAATGATTCGAGATGAAGTTAATTTATTATAAGTTGCATGTGAAATGGTAAAGAGGGTCGATGAGGTCAGCTTATTATAAATGTTAAATGGTAAAGAGGGTCCGTTATTTTCGCTTAGGTGGACAAATGGGTGGGTCGGTTGAACGAGTAAACAAGTAAAAGGGGGTAATTAATTCATCACTTATGTGAGTCAATATGCAGTAAAACTGTTAATGTTATACTTTCATCCGTCCCGAATATAAGTCCAATTTGACTTTTTAAATCGAACTTTGATCTTAAATATTTTTGTTTATATTATCTAATACTTGATACATAATATATAAATGGATTGTATTTTTAATGTATTTTCATTCCGTATAATTTCCTCAGTGTTATATAATATGAACAAAATATTTATGTCAATTCGATTCAAAAAGTCAACTTACTATTTTTGGGACGAGAGAATATGTATAACATGCATAGATATATTGACTACGTTAAGGTCAAATATGATGAGAACATTACACTGCAACAACAACGACCTCCAACGCAACTCAAAGGAATTTACATATCCCTTTTATGTTTGGCATTGCATAGACACAAGAAATCTGATGGAAACAAAAGTTAAACCGAATCCAGGACAGGACGAAGTTGACTGATACTTATCGGCCTCAACATCCCAATAATGGTACAATTGTTGAATCTTATAGGTGGTAAAGTGGTGGCAAGGTGTGATGTGTTGGCTGACGGGTGCAAACGGGTTAGGTTGACCTCAAGTACGTTTATGTCACTCATATTCTTTATGTATATTGATTAAAATAGTTCATGAAGTTGTATGAATTAAAAATATATTGTTGAACTATTTTCTCCCTCAGAGTGGCTTTTTAGTTACATTTTTACCCGCTAGAGATAGAACATAACCTGAATCAAAGTGGCATATCATTTAGATTAATTTGAATTTTAATATGATTTACGGATCAATTGAAAAAATAGTATGTATGACAATGTTAAACTAAAATCATACCTTCAAAACCATTTAGATTAATTTGTTTGTATTTTAACTAATAATACAAAACTAATTTAAAACTAACTTTATACATGAAAACATTTATAATCGTAAATAAATCATATTTTAATTTTAACTATGACAAGTAAAAAAGCCAACTAAGACACGTTAATTAATTAGAAATTTAGCAAAAACCCCGTGCGTGCACGGGTATTATAACTAGTATGTATACATACACAAAATATACTAGAGCTCGTTTAGGTTCGCGTGCACGGGTATTGAATGAGCTTTAACTTAGGCTCGGGCTTGGGCTCGAGCTCGTTTAAGCTCGGCTCGTTTGAGCTTTTTATCGATTCGATTCCGAAGCTTTTTATGAGCGTCTCGACTCGTTTTCACCCCTAATTAGACATGACAATATCTTCAATAGAAAATCAAAGACATAGATACCATTAAAAAAAAATACAAAATGTAAAACCTCTATAAATTAATAAATTTGAGATC